>JAJIYU010014162.1:0-13377 GCA_030144865.1 Tinospora cordifolia
AGCTTCATTTCTTCTCCACGATAAGCTGCAGCAGCTGCTAAGTGCTGATACCGAAATGGGAACCATTTCACTTGGCTCAACGCAACCACTACTGCTGTTGTTTCAAATGAGACTTGAGACACTGAACGAAGTTGAATCCAATATGGCTAACTAACTTTGTAACCAAGGATGGTTTGAGTGGAAGAAGATAGGTGAAGACTTATAAATAGGGAAGGAGAAGTGTTAGACCCGCTGCGGCACAAGTTAAAGTGTGGAGTGAAGCACTGGAGGGTGTGTGAGGCGCATTGTTGTCCCATGTGGCATGTCACGTGGCACTCCAAGTTGGAAGCCAAGTGGCACTGAGCATATGAAGGTCCAGTTACAAGCACGAGGTAACATTTGGAGAATTGAAATTTAATTACTTGATTCAAATCTGAGGGAAAAACAAAAGGTTGATGGCCTAGTGGGAAAAAAGTGGATGCTTAAAAAGCTCTTCAGCATTTCAATGGTCAGTAACCATTTGTGAGGATCCAATTCACACACGTATGAATGCCAGAATATCGGATTAGATAATATAGTATATTTATTTATGATATATATATAATCAAAAAAGTGCTTTAGGGAAGAAGAAATGTATAATTAAAATGAATACCGATTAGTATTCCATTTTAGCTTTTGTGTAACACATGTTAATGGTTTGGTGTCGCCCAAGAAATGAGAAGAAGGAAGTTTAAGATCATCAAAAGCCTTCTTAGAAGAGTTAATGGCGTGACAAAGTAAGCTACAAAGTACTTAAACTGAATTTATCAGTCACAAGCTTTACCAAATCAAAATATAATTGACAATAGAAGTTAATAACATAATTTGCAAAATAAGACTATCCTTACATCCAACATAAGCATGTTTCACAAAAAAATTAATTTGGGATCTCTCTAATTAGTGTTTAGGTCTTTCACAGTAAAACATCATACCAAATCATACACGGTTAACTTCGGAATAATATCAATATTAGTAGACATCACGTACCCCGGCCACAACATATGTGCATTAAAGTTGATACTTCAACTTAAATACACATATGCCAAGGTCGAGCTTGTGCATGTATTATGGTTATAGATGATTCCTCAAATTGTTCTTCCTCAAGAAAATGTCATCCATCAGTCTAACAATTGTTATGCAGTGTGATCATGATGAAGCTGTCCACCCTTATTAATATCAAAGCCTTTTGAATAGAAACAAAAATATTGACAAAAGTGGTTAAGTTAGAGATAATGTTAATACTAGAAAAGGTCGTTCAAGCTCATAGAATAAAATTTAAGTATAAAATCATTAAATCAATCATTAATTACATTCTTTGAATTATCTAATATACATTTATTCAATTGTGTTTGTGCAAGTATAGTTTCAATTGGAGTTGCACGTTTTATAATGAGATTAACATTATCCAAAGGAAAGACCTAAATTGATGACTGCATGTAATTGCATTTTTATGCAACTTTAACATTCACAACTATTAAATAAATAAGTATAAGAATTAAAATATTTAATACTAATTTATCTAATGGTTGTGACAGTTGAAGTTACGGAAAAGATACAATTACAACACTTAATCTAATATTTTTGTTCTCAAAAGGTTAATAAGCTTAGCAATTAATTTGATATTAACAGAGTACTATCACAGCTTTATAACCACATTGCTCATTTGAGATCTACTAATGTTGATCCAACGTTACATTTTTCTTCAAGTAATGCTACAACATTTGTAGGAATGATGAATGGAGCTTCATTGTCTTCTTAAGCATTGATTATTCAAGTTTTAGTAGTTTTCTTTGAGTTTCATCCTCTTTTACTCAAGTTAAGTAAGTAGTTTTTCAAAATCTATTGCGTGCTTTTCTTCAATAAGAACGTAATCTCATTCATTTAATTTGCTCAAGAAAATGATGTTTTCTTTGGGTTTCATCCTTCTGAATGTCTTGTAAATGATCCTTCTTATAATGTCCTCTCCTAATGTGATAGATTTCCTTCTATTTTGTATTTAGATTTGGTTCATCAATTTTCCTTCTACTAATCTTGATTGCAGTTCTTCTGCCACTTTACTCTTCATTACTCATGCTTCTAGTAATGCCAAAATCTAGCACAATCTAGGAATCAATTTTTTGCTATCTTTTTTTGAGAACCACCTAAGGTTTCGACTTAAAAGGTGAAATAATTTTTCATTATCCCAATTGAAGTAATGAGCCCCGATATTTGGTTATCCTTCTATTAGGTTTCTACACCAGATATATTTTTCTCCTGTATGTAACACTAATGAGTTTATTAATAGATTACATTTTCATTGTTTTGTTTGTCTGTTTGGTATACATCATAACTTGCCATTTCATAATAATAATTACAATGTTATGCTCCTCTTCAACTTGTGGGATCATATGATAGGGGACCATCTACATTATCTTTTTATGTTGGTTTTCAATACTATGTGATTTTTGTTCATATGTTCACTAGTTTCTCAAATCCAAATTTAAGGTTGGTTTGTCTTTTCTTCACTCCAAGAGCCATATTTAACTTAAGTTGAACGCCAATTAATCCAAGTCCTTTTATTTGGATTGAGGAAAAGAATTTTGACCTTCTTTCTTCTTTACTTCCTTTATCTAAAGTTGAATTTCAAAAGTGTTATTCTTTTTCATATGAATAACATAGGGTTGTGAATAGAAACATAGACATATCATTGCGCTTTGGCCATCATTACTTGTCAAGCTTCAATGACTTTAAGATTTTAGATTGAAGCTTTTTCTCATATTGTCTATCTTATAAACATGTTATTTGGTGTTGTTACTAGTTTCTAGTCACCAATGTAGGTTTTGTTTTAGTCCACACCAAAACATAAATTTGGAAACCAGGCGGGCCCAATGTTGACCTTTTGTCCAAGATAGGTTCGGGAGTTGCCTAGTGAAATTATGATCGTAAGTGTCCCCATCAAATGTATTAATAAGGTCCCACTAAGGATTCAAAGCATTTACTTGCTTTGAGTAGACATCAAAAAATGACTGGTGCGATGGGCAAGATGGAGCAGAATGAGTAGTGCTTGAACAAATGGAGCAAATTTCTTGAGGATTGGGATTGGGAGCAATGTCATCAACCTTTACTTTCTGTGATCAGCCTTTCAGTTTTAACCTCAACCCAAACAACTGAACATTGAAATGCCTAATGTTTTATAAGTGCTTGCATGTTTGTATTTTGACTATTATAATGTTTAAGATGTTTTTTGTGTAAGATCTACTGGACTCTTGAGCTCACCCCGCTCACTCTTTTTCAGGTAACTATTGAAGACATTACTTCTGGTAAATGAATGTAAAATAATCATTAGTAGTAGTGTGTATCATAGTATGGGGATGTTAGAAAATTATTTTTATTTGCTATTTCTATTATAGGGCATGTGATCCACCATATTTAGTCTTGTCAGATGTCGGCTATTAGGCCAAATAGTGGTTGTCTTATCAAAATTTGGCTATAGGGCCCACAAAAGTGTTTCTAACTCTAATAATAAATTAATGTATTTTTAGTTTTTATGTGATCTCAAGGTTATTGTTATTCTGTTTCTAAGAAAGTGTATTTATATATTATTTTGTACTTTGGGATATGGTCTGTTGTAACTAACAGATATAACAGGTGACGTAAAAAAAATAATATCCCGATTCTCAGATAGAAAACATAAGTGACTACATACGAGTGAAATTACGTCTCAAGCTATAAGACAAACATGTTGCCTATGACATATGTGACAGGTTTGGGAGAAGGGGTGTTACAAAAACTTACAAAGATTCAAAGCTTAAGGTATTGTCACTTACCCTAGCTCTGAATTATACAAAGCCTCCTTGATCACTCCAACGCTCAAACTTCTTAAGCAAAATATGACTAAGACTAAAAAAAATAAAATTGAGAATTCAAGAGCTGAGAGGAATGAATTTCTCTTGAATTCAATCCCCTTTTATAGAAGAGTCAAGTTCCTAATTTTTGAAAAAATAAATCTACCAATATTTTCTAAAAATCTCCTAAAAATGGTTAATTTTTTAATTATATAAAAATATTCAATTAAGAGAATCAAAAGAAGATTGTGGTCATTTACGAAGTTGTTTGAATATTTCTCTTTTGGCATGTGACATTTTCATCTTTCCTAAATTAGTGGATATATGCTCATTTAAATCTCCATTCAAGATTGCAATCATGCAGGTCCCACAAAGATAACCTTGGTATTTGTAGCGTTTCAATTCTTCGTATCGAGCTCATAATGCATAAATGTAAGGTTTAGATCTTCTAAAAAATTAAAATCTTTTCAATTACGTAAAAAAAAATCTAAAAGTACTTGAAGGCCAAGTGAGACATTCACGTACTCAAAATTTAAATGACCTTATTATTAAAAATAAATAAAAGTAGCACAAGAATAAAAAAATACAACAAAATATTTTTATTTTTTATTTTTTATTTTTAATATAAAATTATTAAAGCGTGGAATTAAAAAATGTAAAATTGTGATTTCATCATTTACGGTTAGGAGCATCATGGTTGAAAAAATTTTGCATTTGATAGCACCATTAATTACATTTTTCCACATGTTGTTTTTCACGAATCATTATTTCCATTTGCTTCTTTTCTTATTTCTTCTTCTGCTCCTATTATGCTACTTGCAGATCCTCTCCCCCAAGTTCTCATTGTTTCACCATCCACTGTCTATAATTGCTTCAATTCTTTTTCCCAGTAGCACTACTCCTTTAGTTTCTGCACTTGATCATCAACTTAGATTCTGTTTAAGTAATGTTCCTTTCCGTGGTTCTTCTTTGCATTATGTTACCCTATCTGTTTTAGCCAATCTTGCTCTAGTTTCAATTCTCCCGCTTGTTTGAATGTGCAGCCTACCACTACTCATGTAAAGGTAGAAATTAGCCATGAATTAAAAATAGTAGGCTCTTTTGGGTAAATGGTACAGGGTCCTTGGTGCCTTTGCTTCTTTATCGCAATAACTGGTTGGTGTAAATGGGTGTTTAAATGGAAGAAAAAGCCAAGTGGTTCATTATCTAGATACAAAACTAGGCTTGTAAGGGCTATCTACGACATGTTGGTTCTTCAGAAACTCGATGTGAATTTAGTGTTGCTACCAAAAGAATTTAGTCTTGCTGCCAAGCTTGTCTCTATTTGTGTGGTTCTCACTACAACTTTGGCCAAACATTGGTTGATTCATAAATTAAGTCAAGACATTGTATTTTATGAAAGTACAACCTCTTGACTTCGAATAATATTATGGTTTTCAAAATTCATAAATTAAGTTTTAGATGATCTTAAACAAACTTTTCGAGCTTGGTTTGATACATTCAAATTATGTTTGAATCACTTGGGATTCATTGCCTCTAGAGCTGATCATCTCTAATTATGCAACGTTCCTCTCTTCTAGTTGCATTTTGTTTTGGTTTACATCCATGACATTGTTATGATTGGTAGTGATGCTAATAAGGTGTACTTTAAATATTAGTTCTTAACCTCTCCCACTCCGTTCTCCACTTTCCTTGAAGGACTTGGGCAACTTACACTATATTTTGGTATATATACAGGTTTTAGCTTCTTCTGTAAGCAACTGGTATGCATGGTTGGGGTAAATGTATTTCTTGATTCGATGGTTACTAGTCCTCTTCTGCAGCCTCTAATGATGATCCTCTTGATAATGCATCAATATACATGGCAGTGTCATCAGGACCTTTTAGTATATCACCACTACTGTCACCTAAGATATCATTTAATGTTAGTTGCGCTAGTTCATATAATTCCCCTTGGATACTTATTAGATGGCTGTTAGAGTATCCTTAGGTATCTTAAAGTTGTCTTATATGATGGTTTCACTCTATCTTTATCTTCTAATTGAACTCAAATAAATAGGTTTTCTAACACGGACTGAGGTAGTGATTCTTCTGATTTTGTTCTTTAGGTCATAATTTGGTGTTTTGGTCGGGCAAGAAACACCGTGCGCGCCCTGTGTCCCGATTCAAGTACGGAGGCTAAATATAGGAGTTTAGTCATATGCTTCTTTTGAAGTCTTGTTGCAATCATTTCTCACTAAGGTTCATGTTTCTAGGGCTCCTCTAATTTGGTGTGTGATAACTTCACTATGGTTGCCCTCTGTTCTAATTTTATTCTTCATGCTCGCCCTAAACACATCGAGCTCGACCTTTATTTTGTAAATTAGAAATTTTTAGCTGACTTACTTTAGGCTCAAGTTGTTCCTGCTACTGCTCAAACAGTTGATATTCTTATAGTCACCTTCTGCTGTGTTCTTTCAGAAGCTTCTACGTTATAATATGTTTTTCCGTCAATCCACTTTAGTGATTCTTAGTGTGCGCTGCTGCTTCTTCTACTTCTGCAATTTGCTCTTCAAACCTCATGTTGCTTCGCTTCTCTCCTCACGTGTGCTTGAGAGTACGTGATACCAGTCATCTTTTAGAAGTCTCTCTCTCAGTTAACGACTATCTGAGTAGACCAATCCATTGTATAAAAAGCTAATGTTAGCCATCTATGATTAATTCTTGATGAATCATACTTAGTATGGTGATGAAATTTGCATTAATTTCTGAAATGTCTTCTTCTTCGGCATTCTAAACATTTAATGCCAACTATTAAATTGCCAAAAATATTAATCATTTAGTTCAACTTGATAGTGTTTTGATTTGATAGCTGAACTTCATAGAAAGGCAAAGAACTTATTAATTAAACAAGTTTCGATTGATAAGGAACAAAAGAGATGAGCTTTTAGTTAATTATTGACATCTCCCTTTTGAAGAAAAATGAAATTCTTGATACGTGCACAGTAATTAGGTCACAAATCAAAACCTTATATATGTAATACATGATAACTCCATTACATGGGAATATATATATATATCAAAGATACGATTGATTTCAAGGGAGACTCATCAGCAGCCACAAGAACTATAAAGGTGATTAACTAGTACTCTCAGGAGGTGAGACATGGAGTGATGAGAACTAGATAATTAGACATGGAGTGATGAGAACTAGATAATTAAAACTAAGGTTTCATCTAACAAATTTGATGCAAAAACTAGGGCTTTTGACCTATAAATATATGAAGCATTTCATGCAGCTGGAGCATAGTCATAACCACCCTTATCGTCATCGTCGTCATCACCCTCCAAGGATGCAGCTGGTGCACAGTCATAGTCACCATCATCGTCGTCATCCCCATCATGCATTAATTTCCACCATGAAGTGGTAGGCAACATGGAAATGGGGGCCATTTTCTCTAATTATTTCCCTAGAAAGCAAAATACAGAAGGAAATAGAGATGTTTTAGGCTTTGAACTTGATGAAATTCTCGTTGTTTGGTTGATATTGAAATGGAGGATCACAGACAGAGATATATAAAATGAAGGGACGAGGCTGCAACCTGTGGGACTTGTTGAGGCTCGAGTGAGATGCGTGGTAAGAGTGGTCTAGTGCTTAAGAGACATGGGCAAGGCACAATTCCTGGCAACGTGGAGTGACACTTAGGTGTTCCACGTCAAAAACCCTAACAACAACTCAGCAAATTAATATATACAGTGTACGTATTGATGAGTGGGAACTTTAGTTAATTAGTTTGATGAAACGAAGTGCAACTTCACTGTTAATTGTGCTTTGTAGGGATGCCCGGTTGGGTTCCTTTAAAGGGAAAGCAATGGATGCTTCAAAAGCTTTTCAGCATTTCAATGCGTAAGAAAGCAGGGACCCTCATGTTGGCTTAAGAAACAATACAACATGATATGCCTATTCATTGATTACCATTAAGTTGATTAAATCATAGTTTAATTTAGGGTGGTTTGTGTAGTTAATGATAAGTGCCATAAATTCATACACATTTTAACACATAAATAGGGCGGTTTGTGTAGTTAGTGTTCTGATTCTTATCAGGAATACTGTGTACTTATAATCAACCTAGGTCATGATCATCAAGTACATCAATGTCGTCATCCTCCATGGATCATCAACATTAAGAAAAAACTTGTGGTCACTAAACTAGCAGACATACAAAATAAAAAATAACAAAAACAAAAGACTCTTAATTGGTTTAAGAGAAACATAATATGTTTCCATGTTCAGGAAGAGTGCCAATTTTTTTTAATTTCAAAGTTGATTGTTAAATTAATTAATTAATTAATTAAGCAGAAGTCACTCTCTTGTGGTATAACATCATAATCCTAATTCAACATTTCACACTCTTAACAATCATCATATATAGTTTGCATTATGATGATTATGCATTGGCTCACGAGAAAAATTTTATTTGGGAGGTCCTCTTGGAATATTATTCAATGAACACATGCATATATGTTCAATATTATTAACGAATTAAATCACCTGCATGATATGTAGCTTAATATATATATATATGTGTGTGTGTGCGGACAAAAAATATTAAAACTTTATGTTACAATTGTTGGAAAATATATGCTCTCAACTTCATTTCTCAAAAGCTTGTATTTCTTATTGATGTTCCAATAAATATTATAGATGCATATTTATAGACACTACTTCTAATTTCAAAAGACTTCTAGCCTACTAAACATTATCAATTTGAGATAAACTCAAATTATCTACTTTGTATCCAAACTATTAATTTAATCCAATTCTAATAAAACTAATTTGACATAAACACGAATTCTAGTAGATAATCTAAATTACACCTTCAATAAGAGTTATATTTTTGTATAATTGTAGCATTAATGACTGTGGAATGAATGGTAAAAAAGTATTTTGAGGTGGGCACATATTTATCTAATGGTTATTGATAAAATAATTGTCAATCCCCTGATAGAGCGGGTGGTAAGGAATGCGAATGCCCACCTAGGTGGGCAAGGTTAGATTCTTCCTAAAGGGAACTTTGTATGTGGGGTGTGTGTAGGTGCATGTAAAGACTAAAAAAAATTGATATAATAATTATAAAACAATATGTATATAATTACAGAAGTCATTACAATATTGTCCATTAATTCATTTGTAAATTCGAGCAGTTAATATATACCTAGTTTGTGTTGCTATTCTATCAAATAGGATCATATCGTATATTTATAAATTGATAACAAAATCAAGATTCGCTGTCTTTTCTGTCTCGAGATCAGGCATATATATATAGGGGAGGAAAAGAACATGAATGATACGGTTATTTTTTTGGATCAATTCTTTTTTTTTTTTTTTTCTCCCAAGGAGAAAAGTCATAGACGTTGAAGAGAAAAAGTGCAGTGCTTTTGTGGGTCGAGAGGGGCTCAAGGCTTCCACATGGAGAGCGTCGGGTGGCGCATGCAGGGAACGAGGCATGATGGTGGCTATGTGTTTTTGGCATGTGAGAATCCACTCACTATAATTGTGATCCTCTAAAATCTAAGACACCGAGGCATCAGTAATCTTCTTTTGTTGCCCTGATTTTTGTTTGGGGGAAAGTGAAAGACGTGACCTGTCACTGCTTGGGACATTTGGGTGCGATAGTCACAACCACAGAACCTAAAATCTAGTATTTGACTGTCTCAATGAATCCCTGAAAATTTCGCAACGCCTATTCTTATATCTGTCACAATCTTAATTACTTGTATCGTTGTTAATTTCTAATTAAGATTATTAATCCAGCCACAATTACCGGAGAATGCATAAGTCCCAAAAAAACCATGGGAACGAGTCTCTTAGATTTATGTTTTGTCATACAGAAGATCCATAGATCTCACATTTGTTTAATAAATATTAAAATAGTTTTAAGCAAGCTTTGATTAATATTAAAGTTTTTTTAAAGTAAATTTTAGGTCTAAATTTAAAGTTGGTTAAGTTGAAGATAATATCAATTTGTATCCTACTTTAAGCACTAGCTAATCAGTTCAGGAGACTGCCTTGCAGGTAATTTTTTTTTTTTTTTTTTGGGCAGATGAAAGACATTGTGCTTCAATCTTGGTTTGTAAGATTGACTTTAATTATCAGAGTTAGCCATTGTGAAATGTTTTAGATATTGGCATCTTGCATTAGAATGTGTTGCATGAGTTTATTCTATAGCATCCATATTACTTTTCCATTCAAATTTAAAATATTATATAATAATTAGTTTCAATAATTTCAGTTTAAAAGTTCTCCCAATGAGTCAATGAGTGTCTTCCTATGATTTAATGCTTGCAAAACTAATAAACACTATAACAAAAAAAGGAAGTAATCAGGAAACAGATTTGTAACTAAAATTTCCGTTTTCATAGCTAGATTATTTTATTTACAAACAATAGTTTATAGCTACAACTAAAAGTTTGTGTCCATAACGAAACAGCTAGAGAATTTTTTTAGGATACATAGATTGGTCAATCTTGATCCAAATCCTGTTCACCGTATGTTTTTGCTTGAGAGGACAAGTTTTGCTGAATTATTATCTAAATAAGTAGGTATATCTTTATTTGTCATATAGTGATAATTCTCAAAAGTTACAAGGGTATGCATGGATATCCTTATGTCAATAGTGTACAAGCTCAGAGAATGTTGATGATGATTGGTATGATAAACACAGACATGTATCACTACTAGACCATATCTATATATGCATGAATATATGTATACATATCCATATCCTTGTAAGTCTCCTGAAAGTAGCTGTAGCATGCCATGACAAACCTAAAAATACAATATTTTCATTCATGCAGCCGGAGCATAATCATAACCACCATCATCGTCATCGTCATCATCACCATCTCCTTCCATGGAAGAAGCTAATAATGCATGATAGTGATTGGCATGATGATGATCATTGTAGGCTTTGTTTGGCAGAACATAATGTAGAAAGCCATCATCCCCATTAATAAAGCCATTGCACCACACATAAGTCAGTGCAGGAATCATTCTCTCTTCTAATAGAAAAAGGAGTGGACAGCTTCTAACTTCCTCCCTATTTAGGATTTCCAGGATGCATGCAGTAGTAGTTGCTATTTGATTTTCATGGATGAAGTTCATGGTGTTTATATAGAGAGACCAGAATGTGCCATACCCGCTTCTGCGCGAGCGCGCCACGTGGTGGGCATGTGTTGACAGTAGCTTCTACGTGAGGTTTCAACGTTGGCAATTATCTTCCCATGCAACAGTGACATGAAACCTAAAGGACCTTAATGATATATACACTTTTAAGGTTGATCATATATATATTGCATAAAATTATTAAGGGGTTTGATGACTTTTGGAGAGGGGTAGGAGTGCAAAACATTCTAGTGGATGCAAATTGTTGAAGACTTATCAGCAAGAAGGGCATCTTTTGTTGAGCATCTACCTAGCTAGCTAGTTATTAGTCGAGCCAATAAGAATAGGGAGGCCAGACAAGGATGTAAGAGATATGATTCCTTTTAGGAAAGGGAATTTTAGATTTTTCTGTAAAGGAGACCATAATTAAGGAGCATATACATATATAAACCCTAGCTAGAAAAGAAAAGAGCATATATATTTATTGGTTTAACGTTTAAGACATAAGAGCCATGTAAAGTGGAGATGAAGTCATGCATGCAGGTGGTGAAGTTGTGGGATTGTTTTTAGCGTCTACATAGTATATATATGGCAGTTAATGCTAAAATGACTACTTAAGCAATTGTAACAATCAATAGTACTTTCTACATAAAATAATAGAGTGTCATCACCTATGAAATATTATTACTGTTCTAAGACTTTTATACTTTTATTTTTGAAATTGAGTAGCTTCCTGTGGTTACCTAAAGGGTTTTTCAGATGATTTTATTTGAGAAAGAAATGAAATCTACGGGACTGTTTGTCTATAAAAGGTTTTTTTTTTAAATAAAATAAAATAAAAAAAGCAGGATTGAGAAGGTCATATCAGAAATGTCCAATTAAAGGCAGGCAGCAATAACACGAAATTTACTAAGGGACATCTTATATATATAATAACGTAGAATCTTCTTGACTATATATCCATACTATTACTCAAACAAATCATGCATTTCTTTGATCAATTTTATTGAAGTATTCATGGTACAAGGAGCAACATTTTTTAATTTAATGATAATGCAAGTATTACAAGCTAACTTCCAAATTCTTTTCATTGTGTTTTACTTATATATATATATATATGTATGTATGTATGTATGTATGTATGTATGTATGTATGTATGTATGTGAGTATGTATGTTTGTATGTATGTGTGTGTGTATACGTATATTGCATCCCTCATCATTAGTTATGTATATGTAGAAGCCATTGCACTGATTATGGACATTGCAAACTAACCACAAAAGGCCGGAGATTCTTCGTAGGAGACAATCCATGGGCCTAGTTACTACATGGTCTTGCCCGTTTAGTTGAAGTTAAGAAAGCCCACGATCTCTATATGTGTAGTAGCTCTATGAAGTTCATCTCAAGCTGCTCATCTTTCTAAAAATATTTGCATAATTCAGAGATGTTAGCAGTCTAAATCTAAGTCCTAACATGATAAGATATACATTTTCAGTTTATTATTTGAAAAAAAATTTTGTTTTTTAATAAAACAGGATTTTTTTTTTTTTTTGATCCCTATCCTTACTAACCCTTTTCCAAAATGTGACTGATTTAAAATTTGGATAAAGCAACAAATAAAAATTACAATAAAATAAAAAATAAGCAAACTTTCATGGTTTGACGATACATGTCACGATGCGATAGTATGATTCATAACTAACATAAATTAATAGACTTGAGTTTGCCCTTATGCGACGATAATATAAATATCACATAATATAATTAAAATTAATAACAATACGAAATTGACCTATTTAACGCAATGACATTTTATATTAAGACTTATATTTAAAAAAAAAAAAACTATGTCATAGATTGCTATTATAATTTTATAATGTTTGATTTGATTTTACTATACAACTATATAATTATGAGTTTTCATTTTTTTATTTATATTTTAATTTATAACTTATATTCATTAAATAGATTAACACGAATTCATTTTTATATTTAGTCAAATAGGTTATAATATGTTTAGGATTACCCATTATTTAAATGGATTGAATTCAAGCCTTAAACCCGACCTAAATGAAATTGTTGAGGATCTTTTCAAATTCGATGGATAGAATTTCAACCCAGCCTGAGCTAGCAGGTTTTTCAAGTCAAAAACATACTTTCCACCTGGAAAGTTTGAAAATAAAATCATATCCAAAAAACTATATTTATAATAGCTGTATTCTTTATTGAAAAAATTATATATTTATAGCCAATGAAGATGGCCCGAGCTACAGCCAAGCACCTTATGAAATAATAACACCTACTCCAAATTCCTAAGGCAAGTAAGAAAATTTAATCAGCCCGCCAAATCATAACTCAATTTAATATTCCTTGATTCACTCTTCTCTAATG
>JAJIYU010014163.1:0-13412 GCA_030144865.1 Tinospora cordifolia
GGTGTGGGTTTGGCTTCTATGAGATTGCAGACTTTGGTTGGGGAAAACCCATTTGGATTGGCTTTGGTACTATAACCATAAAGAATTCTATTCTATTAATGGATACAAAATTAGGAGACGGTATCGAAGTATGGGTGAACATGGCGGAAGAAGACATGGTTGAGTTTGAAAGTGATCAAGAGCTACTTGCATGTGTTTCATCTTCAGAATAAATGTTGTGCCATAAAATTGGTGTTTTCCTCTTTAGCTATTGTGTGCTTTCGATGAAGAATAAATGAATGAACGTTCTAAATATTTTATCTAATTTTAATAATATGTTGTGATGAAATGCGAATTAATGTAGTCCTTATTGAAAATTTTATTTTTTATGAAGTCTAGCTTATAAGTGAAGTTAGAAAGACAATAATTAAATTGTTGAAAAATCACATTTCTATACAAGAAAATGAAAATAATTACATAAATACTGATATTTTCATTTTTTATACATATACTAGAAACTATTGATTAAAAAGTATTGATATAATATCTAATACCCTGATTATTTTTGTACGAAAATATACGTGTATGTATGTGTATACGATTTAATTGATTAATTGGTTAATCAATTAATTAATTGGTGTAGACGTATATATATTAATGTATGCATATATATTTGATATAGTATTTCGAATTGATTAATTGATGTAGACACATGCATTAATCAATTAATCAATTAATTGATTAATTGGTGTAGACATATACATATGTATTTTTTTTATATGCCACCATATGTATATATATATTATATGTACTTAATGTTTTAATGTAACCATATATATATATATATATAATTTTTATATTACTATAAATTAATTAACTCTACTATATGCTTAGTATTAATGTATTAATACATATGTCAATCATAATTAATTAATGTACATACATACATATATATATATATATATATATATATATATATATGCATATGGTTATATAATGCGTATATATATACTTCTACACCATTTAATTAAGCAATTAATTTCATATGTCTATCTTAATTAATTCAAAATAATATATATATGCACCATTTAACATATATCAATAAAATGTCACATATGTAAGCACTAATTAATTTATACGTGTATCTATACTAATTAAATTGTATACGCATACATATATATACAAAAATGATTGGGGTACTACACAAATGCAAGTTAAGCGTGTTCAATTTAAACTATAGAAATTTGTGTTCAATAAATTATAAAAAAAAAAAGGTGCTGTGAAGCAAATTAAACGTGCCCACTTTTATGGATAAAAAAAAGTCTCTCAAATCATTTAGTACTAATTATAGTGAATTAGTGTCTTCTTCGGAATTAATTTACACTATTATTCAAATTAAGTTTCAAAATAATTTCATTTTTATAAAATAAAAATTGACTGCGCCTAATTATTCTCCATTAGTGTGTACTTATGCTCTAATTAGCATTTTTTGTAAAATTTCTAAAATATACCACTCTAAATATTTATCTTTCTTCACATGCATAAAAAGGAAAAAAAAGAAGAGAAGAGAAAAATAAAAATATGAAGTTGGCATTCAAAAATTCTCAAAAAAAAAATTAATTGGGATGCAATAAGATATAAATAGAATATAAATTCACACTCTAAGATTTTGTAACATTATTACTTTTTATAAACTAAAAGTTGTTTTATATAATATTTTAAGAACATTTTCGTCTAAACACCCACATGCATCAATGTTTGTGTAAAAAATTTCATCTAAATAAACCATAAATCTGAACCTACACCAACAAGAAAAATGAAAATTTGAAAAAAAAAAAAAATGAATCGCGTTGGATTTACTACTACTTTCAAAGATGTGATTACATTAAAGGCCCTATTCTCTAGTTGATTGATTACTTAAAATTCTCTTGTTCTTAAATATTTAACTTATTCAAGTAATGCTATATATACATACATACATACATAAATAAATATGTATACATACATACATACATACATACATATACATATATATAAGAATAATTTTATTTGAGTTTGAAAGATATATAGGGTGTGTTCCATTGGCGAGAAGATAATGTTCTTGGAAAAAATTCATTATTCATGTGTGGTTAGCAAAAATGGAGAAAAGAAAGTTTTGAAAAGTTTTTTGAACCCATATATATATATATTATTCTTAATTTTTTAGATATCAAACAACACGTAAGACAAATAGGGACAAGTTTCTTGACAAATTTTGCATTTATGTCCATATTTGTCTTACGTGTTGTTTGGTGTCTAAAAAAATTAAGAATGGTTTCAAAAAACTTTTCAAAACTTTCTTTTCTCCATTTTTGCTAACCACACATGAATAATGATTTTTTTTCAAGAACATTATCTTCTCGCCAGTGGAACACACCCTATATATCTTTCGAACTCAAATATAAAAACAAAATAATTCTTAATTTTTTAGACACCAAATAACACGTAAGACAAATATGGACATGTTTCTTGACAAATTTTGCATTCATGTCCATATTTGTCTTACGTGTTGTTTGGTGTCTAAAAAAATTAAGAATGGGCTCAAAAAACTTTTCAAAACTTTCTTTTCTCCATTTTTGCTAACCACACATGAATAATGATTTTTTCCAAGAACATTATCTTCTCGCAAGAGAAACACACCCTATATATCTTTCGAACTCAAATATAAAAACAAAATTATTCTTAATTTTTTAGACACCAAATAACAAGTAAGACAAATATGGACATGTTTCTTGACAAATTTTGCATTCATGTCCATATTTGTCTTACGTGTTGTTTGGTGTCTAAAAAATTAAGAATGGGCTCAAAAAACTTTTCAAAACTTTTTTTTTTCTCCATTTTTGCTAACCACACATGAATAATGAATTTTTTTCCAAGAACATTATCTTCTCGCCAGTTAAACACACCCTATATATCTTTCGAACTCAAATATAAAAACAAAATTATTCTTAATTTTTTAGACACCAAACAACACGTAAGACAAATATGGACATGAACGCAAAATTTGTCAAGAAACTTCGTTTTCGAGAGAAAATAATAATAATAATAATAATAATAATAATAATAAAGAAAAGCTTGGTGAAGCATTTGGAGTATTTGTTCAACGCCTGCAATTATAAAATAAACGGCAAATTACGTTGTTTCTTATTGGTCAAACGAGAAGTATTTTGCACATATACATAGTTACATGTGAACCCTCAGGATGAAATTATAAAAATAACCAGAAAGTTGCGTTGTTTTCTTATTGGTCAAACAAAAAGTATCTTGCACACATATATATAGACATATCTGCATGTGAACCCTATAGATGCATCAACTGAGAATTTCTTCATCAATTGACTTCTCAGTTGGTTATTGGGGATGATGGCGACAAAGATGAAGGTGCAAGTAATCTCCAAAGAAACAATCAAACCATCCTCTCCAACACCACCCCATCTTACATCCTTCAAGCTCTCTTACCTTGATCAACTTGCTCCATCACATTTTGTTGGCATCATTCTCTTCTACACAAGTAATGATGGTAACACTGAATGCCGCAGTAGGGAGCAAAACAGTAATCACCTGAAAGATTCTTTATCCAAGTGCCTAACTAGCCTTTATCCTCTAGCTGGGAGGATCAAAGAGAATGGCTCAGAAATCGATTGCAACGATGCTGGAGCTGAATTCTGGGAAGCTAGAGTGATAAATGGTGACCTATCACATGTAATTATCAGTAGAAACCAAGATTGTACTGCTCTCAATCACTTCTTGCCTTATTTATTTGACAGCCAAGTGACCTGCACCACACCAATCTTAGCAATCCAAGTAAATGCATTTGATTGTGGAGGAATGGCTATTGGTATAAGCATTTCACATAAGGTTGCTGATGCATCTTCAATATCAACATTTCTCAAGATCTAGAGCACAGCTGCTACGAATTCTACCATTATAAAACCTTGCTTCGACTTGGCATCATTTTTTCCAATGAAAGAATACTTAGTAGGATCTCTAGGTGATTATGAAATTATGAAACAGGAGAAAATTGTCACAAAAAGATTGGTATTTGATTCATCAAGCATTTCTTCAATTAAACAGCAAATGTTGTTGGCCACTAATGAAAATACTAGTGCCTCAAGTTTCACCCCCACAAGGGTCGAAACAGTCTTTTCTTTCATAATAAGGCGTTTGATGCATTTGAATCGAGCAAATAAAATAAGTTGTCATGATAAGCCAATTACAGTGTTGAACTCTGTAAACTTGAGGAAGAGAAGGGTTCCGCCGCTACCAGATGAAACTTTCGGAAACATGATTTCTGTGGTGGTTGTGCCCATTACATCATATGCAATGGACACTAATAGCGTTGATCACACGTGCACCAGCCACACGATTGATATGGCAACGTTGGCGGCCAAAATTAGAGCTGCAGTTCGTGTGATCGATCAAGAATATTTGGAGAAACTCGAAAATGATGGCGATTGGTATGTGAATTCCATATTCCAACCTTCTATTAAAAGCTTAGAAGAGGAAACTGGGCTTGTAGTTGCCTGTAGCAGTTGGTGTAGGTTTGGCTTCTATGAGATTGCAGACTTTGGTTGGGGAAAACCCATTTGGTTCGCCTTTGGTACTGTAACCCTAAAGAATTCTATTGCATTAATGGACACAAAATCAGGAGACGGTATCGAAGCATGAGTGAACATGGCGGAGGAAGACATGGTTAAGTTTGAACGTGATCAAGAGCTACTTGTATGCGTTTCATCTTCAGAATGAATGTTATGATATAGAATTGGGGTCTTCCTTTTTAGCTATTGTGTGGTTTTGATGAAGAATAAATGAGTGAGTGTTCTATATATTTTATCTAATACAATAATTTTGCTATTTCATTTTTTATTGCTAAAAATGTTTAGTAACCAAAAAAATTGGTGTCTGCCTCTTTAGCTAGTGTGTGGTTTCCATGAAGAATAAATGAGTGAATGCTCTAAATATTCAATAAAACAAAAAAAAAAATTAATAGTTTTTAACAACTCAAAAAAGCATTTGATACACATCGAAGTACGTAATGCATTTTATAATGTCGTAACAAAAATTATTTGTACACAACATGTGTTGGAACATGCACATAGTTGGAAAAATAAAAATAAACAATAAAAAAGAAAGAAAAGAAAACATACTTCCAATCTTGCAACACATATTGGGCATCCTGCAGTTTTTACCCTTTTCAACTTGGAATATTGTAATTGAATGAGGCTGCCCGTGACTTTTCAGATTAAGATGATTGGCATTCTCTTTAGTTAATGAGAAAATTTGTGCGGAGAGGAATTAAAAGATAGTAAGAAACGCGTGAAACACAATAATAAAAATGAAATGAAAAAAATTATAATAACAATAATAATAAAAGTGAGAGAGAGAAAAACTGAAAAAGCAATCTCCAAACACCAAATCCAGCCATCTGGGGTCATCCAAGCCACAAACATTAACTGGAAAAAACCACTAGATTGGAAAACAGAATAAACAACAATCCATAAAGTCTAATGATTGTTTGTGAAATTACCTTTTATATATATATATATATATCACTCCAACAAACTCGATTTTTAGCAACGAATATTTTTGATGCTAAAAATTATCATTTTGTAGTTAAAACTTTTTAGCAATAAAAAACTTTTGTTATAAATTTGTTACTAATAGTGTGTGACTGTAATACATTAACAATAAATAGTTAATTCGTTGCTGGTAGCTTTTATAACAACAAAATATTTTTGTTGCTAAAAAAAGTATTTATATGTAACGACTCGTATCTGTGGGCATTAAATTAATGAGTCCGACATGTATTTTCATGTATCAATAAATGAATTATAAATAAGAAACACATAATTTTACAAGAATATGTGGTTTTTTTTTGGCAATGGTATAAATTTATGTGTGTATTAATTGAAAAATAATGGTAATAATAACAATAATACAAGTGTATTAATTAATGAGTTGCTTAAAAAAAAATAAATTAAATAATAAATAAATAATGATAATGTCGATGCCCCTTCTTTAGGCCAAAGGGCGGCCTGATTGGCACAGTGGCCCGACGAACTCACTCACCATGTCAAGTTCATCCAACCACTGTTAAGCCTCTCCAACTTTTACAACAAGTGGTATCAGAATAATTCAAAGACTCAAAAGCAAAAGTAAGCAAATATACAAAGAGTGATTATTGTATTACACATTACCTTGTCCAAAATACACTTTTGACCATATACAAACATACACAAATGTCGGGACCCCTTCCCTAGGCCGAAGGGCGACCTGACCGGCACGACGACTCAATGAACTGGCTCATCGAGTCGAGTCCTCCTAGCCGCCGTTAATTCTTTCCAACCTCGACATTCATGCCACATCAGAGTAATTTAAACATCCATTTAATTAAAGTGTGAAAGTAAATGATATATTACATGTTGTCATGTTCCAAAAGTACAAAGGTACATAGTTCGACATATAAAAGTTTAGACTTACAAAAAACATGACCGACCTATCGATAGAAACAAAAGGGAATACAGGACCACACGGGGACTACGCTATCACAACGCCTTTCCCTCTATCAGCCGCTGAGAAACCTAAAATGTTAATAGAGTAGTGAGCCTAATATTCAACATGGCTCAATGAGTAGGAAAACCAATATATCATCTAACTAGCACTCCGAAAATCGTGCATGTATGCATGAGTAGTAATTGAAAGCATGGTATGTAGTAAAACACTTATAAATAGTAACAGTTAAAGGAAAGTAATTTAAATACATGCAGCTCAAAACTATATCCAGACTAGAGTTTAAATCATCAATACAACCCTATGGTCATTGCTCGAACGGGTCATGAGTCAAGCGTACCGGCCACTCAAGCGGGTCAAGGGCTAGGCGCATTCAACGAACGCCCTAACCCTGTGCTCAGTCCTCAAGTGCCATACTCGAGCGGGTCTGAGGCTAGGCACACCGATCATATGCCCTAACCTCATCGCTCGATCCTCGAGCCTAATCCAATCGCATTGTGTACCCTGACCCTGCGCTCGGACCTCGAGCCTATGGTCTCACTATCTGTGTACGACTACATATATTTCAAATCAACCATGTAGTTCAAACATATGAAACCATTCAATCGATGACAATTTCAATCATTTTTCATGCAAGGAATACAGTTAAGACAACAACTAAGTCAAACTACTCACCTCGGGTCCCGTGCACCGATGTCCCCTCGACACTCGGCCCAGTCCCGCAATATACGTTCAAATTTGCACTATATTAACTAAATTTCAATCCCTCATGAAATGTTATTTAATTCCGATCTCACTACCCCTAATCGGTCTTAGTCGACCCAAAATTCGACTCGGTCAACCTGGTCAACCGGTCAAACTTAGTTAAACTTGGTCAACCTAGATCAAACTCGGTCACCTTAGTCAAAGTTGGCCAACATTGGGTCAATATGGTCAAAATTAAGTCAATTGGGTCAAAATTCCGTATTTTTAATACTTAACCAATTCTAAGCCTTTTAGCATAATTTGCGCAGCAAATTTGTCAATTTTCTTGCGATCAATCCAGCTGTTGGATTTACTCCAAACTTTCCAAATTTTATTTAGACCCTTCAAATATTCACTAGAATTTTATTTTTCTTTTTTTGGATTTCATTTGATACGTTTTCCAACTGAAATAACAGGAACCTTCAATTCTGGATTTTCCTTTCTATCTACAGAGTGGAGCTCCTGAATTTCCTGTGATAAATCTGAGCATTGGATTTGTGTGAAAATTTTCAGATTTGATCTAAATCATTCAAATATTCTTTAGAATTTTTGTTTCAAATTTTCTGATCTCATCTTCTATGGTTTTTGAGTGGAATCATAGAGATGCTCAAATCTGGTCCTATTTGCTCTAACTGCGCAGCAAGAATTCACAATTTTTCTGCTGTCAATCCGTATATCGGATTTGTGCAATATTTTTTGGTTGTGATCTACATTTCCTAAGGTATCTCCATAATTTTATTTCATGAATTTTGGACCCTGTTTAGTATGTTTTCCAAGGATAATATCAGGAAATTTTGGTTTTTAGGATTGCATATGATAGGCAGTCAAGAAATAACTTATTTAACCCCCTTAGACTTATCTATTTGTGACCAAATTTTTACACAAAATTCTTAGTTGTTTCATAAATGTATCCTCTAAATTTAATGAAAATCCGACGTCTATAAGTATTTTTAAAAATTCCTAACCGACAGCACAAAATCACGGTATTTCTACAGATCTTCAAAAAAATTTTCTAAGTATCAGATTAGCATGTCCGGCAGCCTACTTCGACATCATTTTTGACATCCTTTCAGTGTTCATTTGTCATTCTTCATAAATAGAAAATGAAGTAGACATAACAAGCTTCGAAAAGAGCCATATTACCTGAAAATCGGAGTTCGGATGAGTGAGATATTGGCATCGCAAAATTGGACGAACTCAATGGTTTGAATTTTCTGGGTTTCGCAGTGATGAATAGCTCCCCTTTGACGCTATTTTCGACATGTTTCAAGAGGTCGATAGGTATTTCTCATGAAATGAAAGTTGAAGTACACATTATAAGCTTCAAAACGAGCTATGGCACCTCAAGATTGGAGTTCGGATGAGTGAGATATCGGCTTTGCAAAACTCGGACAACACACATTTCTGGGTTTTTGCAGTCGCGAACAGCAAGATTTATGGTCGTTTCTGCTCCAAATTGTCCATGCTCATAATTAATGGCTTGGACCTTCTTGAAGACGGTAGTCTGAGCTTTCCAACGACTATAAGAACGTGCAAATCTAAGGTGGGATGAGGGAGATACAAAGGGTTGAAGGTGGGGTGTTCAAAATGATTTTCCTACAACTATGGTGTTGATGGTGGTGTTTGAATGATCATTCCAACCTCTTTTGAGCATCATATCTAGCTGTAAATTTCTTGGTTCGTGGCTCAATGTTCCAGCAAACAAGGAGAGGTGTTTGGGGATGCATTAATGGTCAATACCATAGGTTAAAACCATGGGAAAAGTAAGAAGAAAAATCTAGTTTTCCAAGCTGAAAATCAGGAAGAAAGAGAAGGAAAAAGGAGAGGGAAAAGAGGAAAAGGAGGGGTAGGCTAGGCTGTGCCCCCAGCCCGGCCCACATGGGCCTGGGCAGCCCAGGCCCATGCCCCTGGGTTGCTCAAGTGGCCCAATTCCATCTATTTGTTTTTTGTTTTTTTTTTTTTGTATATAGACATATATATATATCGAAATTTTGCATTTTTTCTAAAATTGTTAAAATTACTAATAAATCACATTTTCATCAAATCTTCCAATTACACATCAATTTTCGTCATTTAAATAATTAATTCCTCAAAAATTAAATGATTACCCAAAATTTACATTTTTCATCCCAAAAATTTCATTAATTACTCTAAAAATTTCAAAATTATTCCAAAAATTCAACCATCAATCCCAAAAATTATTTTTCTCAATAAATTACATTTTCCTCATGATTTCGTATATTTTTCCCCTCAAAATTGTATTTTTTTTTATTATTCTAATTTTCTCCAATAAATAACTCAAAATTAGGAAAAATTGAGAAAAATTTATATTTCCACTAAAATTTTAGAAAATTTATACATTAGACTCCATAATTTTTGTACATCAAATAATGGGTCGTCACAACCTCCCCTCCTCATAAAAAATTTCGTCCTCGTAATTTACAGTGATATAGGTAATAAAAGTCAAGGAGCAACACTCATCAAGTCAGGGTAATTGCGGATCATGAAATCTTCACTCTCTCATGTGTCCTGCTTTGCACCATAGGACTGTCAGCGCACCTGTACCATTGGTATCTCTTTGTTGCGCAACTTCTTCACGACTCGATCGATGATAGTCGTAGGCATCTCATCGTATGAATAATCCTCTCGCAGCTCAATATGCCTCCAATAAATAATGTGCGAGGATTGGGGTGATGTTTCCTCAACATAAAAACATGAAATGCATTATGCACACACCCGATAACTGTGGCGGTAAGGCTAGCCGGTAAGCAACAGGGCCTATCCTCTCAAGGATCTCAAAAGGCCCAATATATCTCGGTGCGAGCTTCCTTGAAATCCCGAAACGTGTCTGCCCCTTCCGAGGCGAAATACAGAGAAGGACATGGTCACCAACCTCAAACTCAAGGACCCTTCGTCGATTATCTACATAACTCTTTTGTCGGTCCTGAGCAGCCTTCAGATTCTGTCTGATTCTCCATATCTTCTCATTCTGCTCTTGTATGAAAGCAGGGCCCAAGATTGTTCTATCACCTGTCTCAGCCCAACAAGCAGGGGATCTACATGGTCGCCCATACAACGCCTCAAATGGTGCCATCCTGATGCTCGACTGGTAACTATTATTATAAGCAAACTCGCATAAGGCCAAGTGATCTTCTCAGCTACCACCAAAATCTATAACACAGGAACGTAGCATATCCTCCAAAATTCGGATTACTCGCTCAGACTGGCCATCAGTCTGCGGATGGAATGTTGTGCTAAGGTTCACCTTTGTCCCCAACTGAGTCTGCAATGCCTGCCAAAATTGGGATGTGAACCTAGCATCTCTGTCAGATACAATGGACAAAGGAACTCCATGTAGCCTCATAATCTCCCTAATGTAAAGGTGGTTCAACCGTTCCACTGAATCCTTGGTACTCATAGCAAGAAAGTGGGCTGACTTCGTCAAACGATCTACTACTACCCAAACAACATCATGCCTCCTCTGAGTACGGGGTAGTCCTGTGACGAAGTCCATGGTTATGTGTTCCCAATTCTACTCCGGTATAGATAAGGGCTGCAAGGGTCCACCAGGTCTCTGGTGCTCAGCCTTAACCTGTTGGCATGTATCACATCGCTGGATGAAGATTGTTATGTCCCGCTTCATCCTAGGCCACCAATATGTGCATTTAGCATCTTGGTACATCTTATTGGCACTCGGATGTACACCGTATCTCGAACGGTGTAGCTCCTCGAGCACACTACTTCTCAGGCCAGCATCATCTGGTACCCATAGTCGTCCCCTGAATCTCAGTGCACCCTGTGAATCAAGTAACCACTTTCCATGAGAAGCATCATCCGCCCAACCCCTGAACATATCATAGGCCACATCACGAGGCTATCCCTCCGTGATCTCCTAAACCTGAACCGACTGGGCTGTAATCTGTGCACTGACCCTAGTCTCAGAGGATGACTCGCGGATACTCATAACTGTGGCGAAGCCAATCATCCTCCACTCATGCGACATGTGTCTAGCCATGCAGGTAGTCTCAACCCGTTTCCGACTCAAAGCATCAGCCACTACGTTAGCCTTCCCCGGGTAGTACTCGATAGTAAAGTCATAGTCCTTCAATAGCTTCATCCATCGCCTCTGTCTCATGTTCAAATCCTTCTGCGAAAATAGATATCTAAGGCTCTTGTGATCCGAATAGAGCGTAAAACACTATCCATAGAGGTAATGTCACCATATCTTCAGTGCGAACACTACTGCTGCTAGCTCCAAGTCATGTACGGGGTAGTTCCTCTAATGAACTTTCAACTATCGTGACGCAAAAGCAACAACCCCATCATCTTGCATCAGTGTATATAGTTAGCTCTCGGTCGGGCTCTAGCAACACTAGCACTGGAACAGATGTCAGTCTCTGCTTAAGCTCAAGGAAGGCATTCTCACACCCATCATCCCATCTAAATGGAGTATCCTTTTTGGTTAGCTTCGTCATCAGAGAGGCAATCTTCGAGAAGTTCTTGACGAAACGGTGGTAATAGCCTGCTAAACCCAAGAAGTTGCGGATCTCAGTCACCGTGGTAGGCCTCGGCCAGCTGATAATCGCCTTCACCTTAGTCGGATCAACAGAAATACCCTCAGCTCTAACCACGTGACCCAAAAATCGGACCTCTGACAACCAAAACTCGCACTTGCTGAACTTGGCATACAACCCATGCTCCCTCAAGGTCTGCAATGCAATCCTCAAGTGTTCGGCATGCTCCTCTCGAGACCTCGAATAGATCAATATATCATCAATGAAGATAATCACAAAAGTATCAAGGTATGGTCGAAACACTCTCTGCATGAGGTCCATAAACATAGTAGGGGCATTCGTCACGCCGAACGACATAACTAAGAACTCGTAGTGCCCATATCTAGTACGGAATGTTGCCTTCTACACATCCTCTTCCCTGACCCTCAGCTGATGGTACCCTGATCTCAAGTCAATCTTCGAAAACACCTTGGCACCCCTAAGCAAATCAAACAAGTCGTCAATACGTGGGAAAGGATACTTACTCTTGATAGTCACCTTGTTCATCTGTCTATAGTCGATACATAAGCGGAGGCTCCCATCCTTCTTCTTCACAAACAATACCGGAGCGCCCCAAGGTGACACACTAAGGGTAACAAAACCCTTACCCAGTAACTCCTCTAGCTGAACCTTCGGCTCCTGTAATTCCTTTGGTGCCATGCGGTAAGGAGGAATCGACACCGATCGTGTCCCTAAAATGACCTCGATGATGAAATCAATCTCCCGCCTATGGGGCAAGCCAGGTAGATCCTCGGGGAACACATCTGGGAAGTCTCTAGCAACTGGAATCTCATCGATACTCGAACGTGAAGGTCCCTCATCCATGGTGGTCAAACCGGCTAGAATGTCCATGTCATGTTGTGTAACCAATCTGCCATGGGTGCTCTGCCTATCAGAGGCTCTACCCTGAAAGACAACAATGGGTTGCCCCGGGATCTGGAATACGACCTTCGTGGCAAAGCAGTCGACATGTGCATGGTATGCAGCTAGCCAATCCATCCCGAGTATGGCATCAAACTCGAGAAACTCTAACACTCTGAGGTCTACAATAGTCTCAAAGTCTTCCTGTAACAACCCGTAATTTTTATGACATATAAATTATTTTAAATAAAGATAAATGTGTATAAATACACGGAGTTGTACGGACCACTCGTGTACATACGTGTTAATTATATACAGGATTAGTAATACAAGTTACGCGTATAAATTAGTTAAACTGTATTATGTATAAAATGTAAGTTATACAGAGGTTTAGAAAAAGAAATAAATAAATTTTTAAAAATACTAAATAAATACAAAAAATGTTCGAAAACAAGATTTAAATGTTTATCACAATATTTATTAAAGAAATAAAATAAATCACGTTGGTTGAAGTTGGGAAAAAAATCGAAAAACAAAAATGATACTTATGTGGGCCTTTTTTAACTAATTATGAAAAAAAAAGAGAGAACTGGGGCTAAAATATTAAAATTTATTAAAAAAATATTATAAGTAAATATATGATTAGGGGTAAAATCGGGAATAAGTTCTATAAGGTATACGCATATAGAATTAATTTATATAAGGTATACGCATATGGAATTATTT
>JAJIYU010014164.1:0-13379 GCA_030144865.1 Tinospora cordifolia
ACATTTTCCATAAAGACACTTTAAAATGTCTTGTATAAAGATGGCCTCATCTATTATTGCTAACGGCACCAAGTGGCACTACATTACTTATTTACATGGTGTCACATAATATGCATGTGGGCTTGAATGGTCAAACTAGGACAAGAATGTCAACATTTTTTATTTAATAGCATTTGTATGATTTTTCTTTTAATTTTTATTGTAATCTAGTCAAAAACTTCTTTTTGTAGTGTGTTAAACTTTTTTCTAAAGCTAATAATCTTTTTGATATGCTGTTTAATATATAGTTTTAGACTAAATCATTTTGACAAATCTTAAGATTTTTACATGAAATTGGTGACTGCAACTTGAAGTTTGCACATGATGTTTACTTAAGTCATATATGAAATTTAGCGAGAAACACAAGAAGATAACAATTGAGGAAAATGCTAAAGATATTGTTACAAATGTGTACACTTTTGTAAAACTACAATATTAATCACTAAATAAGTGGCTGTGCACTTCAAAACGTGTAAATGATGCAATCACAAAAGAAAAAAGAATCACAATAGACTTCATTTTCAAACAATATATGACATTAATTTAAGCCTGCTCAAAGTTTTTCGGGTTAAGCCCTTAACTCATTCCAAACTAATTTAATTAAATAATTTTAAATTAAACCTAACTCAGACAATCTGTCAAACTTAATTCAAACCAACCCAATTTTTTTTTTTTTCTCAAAAAAGAAAGTTTGTTTTGATCAGTTAGTTTGGCTGGTCTGGTTAATAAACTCCCGTAGCTCCCATCCGCAGGGAGGTGGTAGCCATTAAACCCACTATTGAAAGTTTGATTAGCAAAAGAACAATTTACAATTCCATGATTTAAGCTTGAAACCTTTAGTTGGCAACATTTACGTGGTAGGTGAAAATTGCAGTCGTTCTTCAGGAGGTTTATGTTAGGCATCCAACAGATACAGTTCCCACAAAGGGTTTGTCACGTGACGGCATATTACACAGCAGATGCGAACAATCTGGGCGACCAATACAGACCGCCAGCTACTAGGTATGCACAACAACATTGTGTTGCTAATTTAGTTGAATGCATCGTCAATCAATAAATATAAATTGTATACACATTGAAACACAAATACAACGCAAACACACTTGCCAGAAGTCGCCAACATGATCCGAAAAAGCTTTCTTTGGACTCGTTTAGATACACAACCATGTAATGCTCAGAAACGAAAAAGATGACAACCATAACTAACAAGAACTGCAAACTTCCAGCCAAGAGAGGCCCTAGGTGTCATCCACTTGTGAATGAAATACAAAGCTTGGGAAGGTTGTAGTGATGTCCCTGCTCAATGAATAGGAAGTAGTCAATCATATTAGCGCCAAAAGTAGTTCATGCATGTAGTCACTATAGGTTTAAAAAAAATTAACAAAAAAAATCTGCATTATAAGATGCATTCCTACTCAAACAATTTAAAATAAAATAAAGAGAAACATAAGATCAACCAAACTGACCCATTTTAGGATGCTATATTTTAAACAATGGTTTGGTTCATGAACAGCCAGAAGTTTTTCAAATAAATTATTTGAATGGTGACCACAACATTGGATCAGATTTTAGAGGACCATTTAATCTAGTTAGTTGTCATCTTACATGAGGTTACATTTTGTTTAGTACTTCAGATTTGCTATTGACCAAATCTCAATGTTCTTGCAGCCGATGAGGCATTGGCCTGGTCAGAAGAACAATGTGAGACCACAAGTTTGCGGTTTGAGTCCTTGCCAAAAGGTTATTTTCAAGGATTTTGTGGGGAGATTAATCGATGATTGTTGCTGCTGAATACTCCTTGTGCAGGTGCATTTATTTGTTGGCTCTACTGAAAAAAAAAATCACGACGTTCTTGCAGCCACCATGTGATTTTGAAGGGCAATATTAAAGTTAAGGTGTTTATCCTCCCAACCAACCTGAGTAATCTGAACAACTCCATTCGAATCATTTAGGTCATGTTGGATTAGGAATTAGCAACCTGATCGAGTCCGTGCAAGGTCGAGGGATTACAAATTAAAATCCCGTCAACTCAAACTCATTGAGAATTTTACATGTTGCTTTATGTAGCATTTTATTTAGTTATTATAGTCACCTATAATAACTAAATAAAATTTCATAAATAATGTATGAAAAATTAATATAAAATTACAGTTTTATTCACATTTGACTTGAAAATTTTATAGTCAGATTTATCTGTCTTAAGAAGTAGTTTATGAAATGAGAATTTCTAATCAATATATTGAAGTTGACAAACTTCATCAAGCAAAATAGAACTAGCCAAAAGTTATTTAGTTGGGTTGATTGAAGATTTTTTCAACACCAAGCAAATTGAATTGGGTTGTTATTTGACCTCAAACCAACCCATGAATTCTCTTAAATTTGGAGTAATTATTATATAGCTCTAAGGAAACATAGCTTATTGATTTTATGATTAATACTGTGTAAATTTATGTATAATGCTGTCTAAGTTGGTCTTTCTTCTAATTGTTATTATTCTTCTATGTTCCTAATACTTAATAAAAACCTTATACATGATTTCTTGATTGGCCTCCATCTTTCAGCTTTAGCTTCTAGGTCTACTAGTTTCTAAAGATGGTAAGGCCTCCAATTTAGAAAGAAGTCTCAAGCTCAAGTCTATTGGCTAGTTCCCGTAGTATCTCTATTCCTCTATAGCTATACTTGTCCAGGTGTAAGATGGAGCTTCCACATAAAGAAGACTGCAAGTAATAGCTAGACATACATTGTTAGGCCTCCACCTAATAGTTTTAGCTTACATCTAGTGCCTTCGAAAACTATGTTAGAGCTCTAGTTTGGGGTGCAAAAAAGACTTTTTTTTTTCTTTTTAAAACTGTGGCATCCTTCAACTACTCCACGAAGGCCTCCACCCACCCACAAGGGTTAGGGCTACAGAGATCTAAGATGTAAGATAGGCCCGCCCACCACAAGGAGTTTAGAAAAACTTGAAAGGAAGGGTTGAGAGCAGAACCCACATACTCCTTGGCATGACACCTTCTCTCAACCACCTTATCAATGCCTGATGGGTGTTTCCAACAAAGATACTAATATAAATGATTCAAAAGTATATTAAAAAAAAAAACAAAAAAGCTATAACAAAATACACCCCAATCGAAAGAATTATGACTTTTGAACAAAAGGCGTAAATAAGAATCTATCTTGAGTCATTTTTTCTATTGCCCAAAACACCCCCCCCCCCCCCCCCCAAAAAAAAAAAAAAAAAAAAAAAAAAAAGGTAAATAAAGTGTTTTTCTTCTCATTGGACCTATTCACTCAAAGACTTAAAGTGGTCCTACATCCCAAGTTGTAAAAATGTTAAAAAAAAACAAATCAATACAGCTTCGAAGTGGCCACAAAGTAATTAAAGATAAAGGAAGGTCAGCTCATAATTTGAGATGGTCCACCCACAAAAAGAATAATTGATTGCATCAAGTAAGAGTGAATTATCAAAGTTGGAAGAAAATAAAGAGCCAAAACTTCACTGACGGGTTCAAGAAGGCAAGCTACTAAAATAAAGTATAATAGTGTTTAAGTTACAACACAATATTGAAATCAACAAAGTCTTTCCCAATGGCCACCCAGTCTTGCTACATGAATAAGCTTCACCAACACTGCTCTATAAATGGCTAACTATAAATATACACCACAGGTAACTACAGCTTTCTTAATTATCTTTACCAATGTTATTGTAAGTTTTCCTTTTTCTTATCATTACTGTCAACTCTTGATGTATTACTCTACTTAATTGAAACAGCTAAGTCTTTATCATCAAACCATCTTAAATTGGTTCTCTAATCTTCTCACTAAGGCCACTACCATTTCTCTTTCTTTTCCTTTTCTTATTTTATTTTATTTGAGAATAAACAATATAATATAATAACTTAAATTCCAAACTAAACAAAATAAGAGCATAAGAAATCAAAACCAAAGACCAAAAACTGACAACCAACAGCCACTACCCAAAAGTTACAGCAGAGTTCCCCGATTATCATACCAAGAACTGCCACCGTCTTTGGAGCAACTAACCCAAGTTGTGCCAATAAGGCAGATTAATCCCACACCTTATTTGGACCCAATGACAGATTGTGAAACATTTGTTCGAATATGTTCATTTTCACTTAACCTTTTAATGTTGGCTCCTACCTGCATTATAGTTTAATTTATTGATTTAATTCTTTTATTTTCCAACAATTTATTTCATATGGCATGGCGGGCACAACCTGCAACGAACAATCTCCAACATAATACTATAGGCAGCTAAAAGTTCTACCACTACTAGAATAGTCAAATTATGTAAGGAGTGTAAACTATAACATCAGAAATTACTTGAGATATTGAAGAGTCATGTTCTTCAAGAGAGAAGGATGTCTCAGAACAAGGTTTCTCCATTCTTCCTTATCAATCTTCCCATCATGTTTTGTATCAGCCTCCTCAAACGTCTGACACCACAATAAAAGAGAATATCTTACAAAATCTAATCCCATCAGTTGTCTGTATTATAAAAGGAAATTAATTTAACTCCAGACTCAAGACTATTTGTAATGTTGAGAAACCAAGAAATTTCACATATAAGGAACTTGCACAACATGCACATCACATCCAACTGCTAGAGGTCAGGTTCACATGCATCCTCAACCATGGTTGCCTAGACAATTAAATTACGAATAAATTATGAATAAATTATGAATAATATGAGACAATTAAAAAGATTCAGATCATTGGTCATATAGACACTTATCAGGAAAGCAGGGGTGTAAAACATGCTAATGCGTGACAAAATGACTGATAGCACAAAGTGGTCATTTCTATATGTTCTAAGTCAATTCTTCAATTCAGTTGATGATATCCAATTCCTAGCCAATGAAACGATAAGCACAGTGCTACAGACAATCTTTAGTTATTCAACAGTAAAAAGAAAAATAGTGTTCCGCAAATTTGGTCCAAAAAAATATTGACCAGTTGACCTTTTCACCTAAAAATGTTGCTTCACAGCTAGTTTTGGCAAAATAAGAAAACTCCAATGATCACAAATTTATGATTACAAGGATACATATATCACTTAGGATTTTGACATTTAAAAATAAATTTATAATTGATTCTAGGACTTCATATTCTAAAATGTATATAAAACTAGTGCTAAAGGGGGAGCCCCAACGGAAACCAAACATTGTGCGAATCAAGTGGAGAACACCCACTTAGAATTTAAAGAGATTTTATTTATGAAATCAGGGTAAGATCTTTATAAGAAAAAGATATTATTGAATGAACCTAATAATATGATAAGTCCTAACTATAGTAGTTAGTTACACTTAGGTTAGTTAGAATATCAATATAAAAAGGTTGAATGGATGTAGGTAGGAACAAGCAATATGTTCATTAAATGAGTGTATCTTGGAGAATCTAGCCCTCTCGAATCGGCTACTTATTCTTCTCAATAACTGTTTCATTGCATTTTTTTAATTCAAATTCCATTATTCCAATTTGGGGTTCCTATCAAATTGGTATTAGAGCATTTTGACCCAAGGTCACCAAAGGTAATTGACAATCGAATGGAGATTTTTGAGAAGGAAATGGGAAGGAGAAGGATGGAGCATGCAGAGTTCAGGCACGCCTTCAAATTACTAGCACCAAAAATATTCCAACTGATGCAAATCCCAAAAGAAACAAACCGGTCAATACAGCTTCTGTATCAAGTGTTCTTAAATGGGGAATCAAAGGTGGAGCACCTTGATCCCATCTCGGATGATTATAGCAATGGATCTGATAAATCAAAGATGAAGGACATCTATATCATCGCGACAGGTACTGCATTACAATTGCTTGTTAATTCGATCAAAGATCTTGTGGATACAAATCATGACAGGTTGTTGTTGATCAGGGTTTTGCAGATCCATTTTTCCATAATGCTTCCAAACCATGTACGAGCAAGGTCAATCCAAAAACAAAGATGATGAACTAGCAACCACACCATCTCTTGTGTGACTGGTTCACCACAGACAATATAACAACTGTTACAACTATAGTTGCATCCCTAAGTTCATGGAAATGGAAATTAGATCAAAGAAAGAATGATGGCACAATCCACTAGATTTAGTTCATCATCAATGGTTGCAAGTTAGTGCAAGAAGGAAGAAGAGAATGAAGCCAAAGTTGAAGAAGAGACAGAAAAAGACAAAGAAGAAGATGCCAAAGAAGAAGGTGACAATGAAGAAGACGATGCGCTAGAAGTGGACAAGAAGAAGAATATGAAATCAATGGACTTTTATTAGTAAAAATGATCAAATGGTTTTGACGAGGACTGTGTTTTTTCCATTTGACAAAGGCCACACGACATCAAAGCTTGGTATCTCAATGCAATCTCTCAGAGAGGATCCCACACAAGCACAGTTGATGAAGATCATGGTGCAAGAGCTCATTTCAACACTACTACTTCAAAACCTCACAGTACCAGCAGAAACAGCAATGGCGAATAACGTGATCGATTTCTTTGTGGAAGGATTCTGTGTGAGAATCACTAACGAAGTTGCAAGTTTGCAATCACCCAACCTCATGGCTTCCTACGTTTTGTCTGCTACTTTGGATAAAGCTGTCATGAGTAAACACAAATGGACGTTGAATAGAGGCATGTACAAACCACCAATGACGTCAAATCATAGGAACTCTTTCTCCAGCCCTCAACAATGCCTAAAGACAAGGATGAGGATGGACAAGATTTTCTAATTGGAAATTACATAGCAATAGAGATGATGAAATTTTGGGAAGATGCGGCTAGAGAATCATAGCCCATGACTACTTCGACTCGTTCGATAGACAACTTGGTCACGATCTTCTTCAACTCCTCGGCCCATACCAGAGACAACAATGAATTTCCAGCACAATAGCTCGTGGAAACTCCTCTTCACTGTCTGTCTACACCTTCAACAACAGATTCGTGTCGTTTGCTCTGACAAGGCCCAAAAATGCACTACCTGATGATCTTGTTGAGTTTTTTGGGTCGATCTATTCACAACCATGAGAAATGCAACCCCAACGTTGTCCTAGGGATCGCCGACCTTCTTTCCGGTAACACAGATCTCAAGAATGCTTCTAAACATAACAAGATCAACGACTAAAAGAGCAATCAGCTTAATGGAGAGTTGTTTACCTCTTGTGGCTGAAGAAATGTGCATGGAATAGAGAGATGAGTGAAATATTTTCCCCAAAATTATATTCTCGATCCCTAAAAGAAAAATAAAATAAAATAAAGGTGCTCCTTCAACCTTGCAGACAAGGTTATTTTTGGTGGTGGAGTAATTATAGGTTCATAACTATAGTGGTTAGTTACACTTAGTTAGAAAATCAGTATACATTAGGTTTGATTGGTCATATGATGGATTAAGTAATTTGTTTATTGAGTGTATTTTGGAGAGCCTAGCCCTCTCCAATTAGCTAGTTATTGTTCTCAGTCATTGTTTCTTTGCATTTCTTAATACAAATTCTGTTATTCCAATTTGGGGTTTCTATCATAATATAAATTGGATTTTGTCCAAATGGTTGAGACCATGAAGGAATGTAATTGGGCCTTCAGCATTAGGAAGAATGCCTAAATGTGCAAACAAATTCAGCAATAATGACTCAAAAGGCAATTCTCACACTTCCCATGCAATATAATACTTCACAAGTAAATGAAAACACTCAAGATGTTTCCAGTTGAGAAAAGACAACTTCCATGATCTAATAAAAACATGCAAAGTGGTAAACCATACACACAAACCTGATACCTAGGAACACAACAAAGATTTTGGGATGTCTTTGACATATAGGCACACCATGGGTCCTTCCAATAAAAGAAAAAAAAAAAAAAACCAAGCATCTGCAAAGTTACATAATTGCCATATGCTGCACTAAGATAAGCGTCCATCGTCCACTCTCCACCAAATAGCTTTTTAATTGATAGGTGTTCTTCAGCAATTGGGAAGTAACATGCATGGTGAGTAGAGTTCTATAAACTTAAACCTGCTTTGTGGGCTACACTGGCCTGCTACCAGGGCTAGTGTTCATTTTAATATTCTAAACGTCAGGTTGATCAATGTGGGAGGAATAGAATCAAAACGACCACCTAGCCGAGCCTGCTAAATCAAATAAACCTAAAACAGCAAGGGATACCCAAAACAAAAGGAGGCTGGAAGAGATATGCAAAGGCGACCAAGCATAAGGAATGAATATAGTATATGGAGTAAATAAATTTGGGACGCACCTTGTCAATGATACTTTCGATCACATCATCAGAAAGATTCATACCAGATTCAGCCAGCGTAGCCACTACCATTTGTTTCACCTAAATCAAAAAGAAGGAAAACAATATACTTAATCTCTAATTTTTCTATGGTGTAACTTCATTCTTGACGCAAAACTCTATTTAAATGATAAACTGTTTAAAAAAAATCCAATGTCAACATTGCATTTTGTGCACAAAGTAATGAGTTCAAAATTTCTATTAATTTAAATTTGTTTAGCACAATTACCTCTTGTCTCTCAATGAAGCCTTGTTGCTTGAGATCATACAATTGAAAAGAAACTGCAACTCAAGAATATGTAAATTTTACTTGAATGCAGTATTTTCCGATGCAGAAAAAGGATAAAACAAAGCCATGGTCAAGGAGACCTAATTTAGGACAGTAAATACTCTTTCATTAAAGATCAAAATCACTGAGTATTAGTGACATATCTTGATTGACTTACAATCAATTTTATCATCAATTGGGGCATTTGGATGAAAAACTGAAAGGGCACGGGCAAACTCTTCAAAGCCTAATATCCCATTGTGCTTTGTGTCAAACAAGTCAAATACCTGCACATATGAACCATGAATTAACATCATGATTGCAGCCATTCTTTTTTGAACATATGAGAGACAATATGAATATTATATAAGAATTTGTATAGAATGCCCAATGGGCAACTCCCAGTTAATCTCCAAGGAAAAAAAAAATCTCAACTCATCAAAACCTTTACACAACTATTTGGGTCTGCCATATGAATCATCTTATTCAACTCTTCTAAATGCTCATGTCAATAATAATACTTTCTCTATGTTAATTTTTTTTTTTTTTGAAAAGAACTTTCTCTATGTCAATCATAACCATAAATTGTTAATAGGTCACTCTTTCGAACTGACTATTAATGGTTTTTGTTCTATGTTCCCAAATCATCTCAATCAGCTTTCTCTCATTTTATCATGTATTAGGGTTGCTCCAACCATGTTTCATTTTTTTTCTCTCCAGATATGTTCATTTAGATTCAATCTTTCAATACTTTAACATGTTCTTATTAACATCAATTATTTCATCACAATTAGTTTGTCATAAGGCTTCTTAATTGCCTAAAAATTTGTTCCATTAGCAAATAACTTGGTTTAATACCGGTCTTACAAAGTTCTTTCAACTTTAATACGATGCATTTATTATATAATACTCTTTATCTAGGTCCAGTTTCATAACTCGATGGTCCAAATAATCTTTTATTGTCTCCTGATGAATAATCTATCCCAATTTCCAGATACTGAAGGTTTTAATTGCTTGGTATCTCGAGTTTAATCTTCAGTACTCTTCATTACATTCTTCTTCTACGAAAAGTTACATTTGATATATTCAATCATAGTCCTAGCTAACCCTTTTGATCTAATGATTCACAAGCAATGGACTAAGAAACACCTGGCCACAAGACCTTGATAAGAGGAAACTTTCTATCAAATAATTTAAGAGAGAAGAGTTGAATAAAGCATGCATATGAAAAAAAAAGGCAAACTTTTAGTGGTTTAACATACCCTATCTGCAAACAAGCTCTCCTTTTTGTTAGTCTTGAATAATGCCAATTGGAATTCTTCCTGTAAGCCAATATTCAAAGAAAATATGAACGCTGTGGAAAGATAATATTAACATCTAAAACATATTCAACATGAAAGTAAAGGGCATACAATTTCCAACCAAGATTCAGTAATCGCTTAAAAGAACCAATAGATTAAACTTGATTCAATTATATTTACCTTATTGATCAATCCATCATCAATTACAGCACTGCTTATCTTCTTGAACAACTCATATAGTGCTTCTATTTCACTTACACTAACTGAAAGAACAGAAGAAAAAACTCAACATAAGATGGCATCCTCTCTTCAATGTCTGAGTAAATACATAGGTCAAATTGAATTCTATGTTATCATTTATCTTCAGTAGAACCCAGTCCCAGTCATTTGAGTTCAACAACTAATTCATATAAAGGACAAAAACATTTGAAAGAATGGAAGGATGAAAAATGTAATTGACACAATATGTTTCCTCTTACACCTCCAAAAATAAAAAAGCGATTAAAAGAAGACAAGAAAAACCATCAACCATTCACATTTATCATAAAGAATCAAGAAATGTTAGTTTAAAACATCAAAAAGCACATACAAACTGTTTCTCTTGCAAGAGCTTCGGGATCTTCTAGGCCTTTTGCTTGCTTGTACAAATCAAGATCACAACACCTTAACAAGGACGCAAATAGATCCCTAAATCCCTCTAGGCACTGCAACATGATATTTCCCACTCAGGAAAACACCCCATACCTGTGTAACAAGGACAAAGAACCTATACTTATTTACTATAACTACGACCCACATATAAAAAAAATTAAAATAATAAAAACAAGATCCAATATTCAGATACATCAGTGTCCTCAAGGCATTGAATTAGGCAGCAACTGGTGTTTTCTACTCAAGTAACCTTGGTTCACTAGATATGTGTAATGTGTATAGCCTCACTACAAACTTTAGACATTATAACTGCTGTTTAACAGGTTCATGAAAACTTTTTAATAGTTATTGACTATGGAAGAGATATCAACCTTCTTTATTTTTTCTTCTTTTTTTTTTTTTTTGGCACATCCATATGTTATGTTGTTATATTGTAAACTCTTAAACAACATATATGAGTATATGTATACTGTAATTCATTTGTTTTTGCTCCAGGTCACCATATGGTAATGACCAAGTACTACCTCATCATAGATTGTCTTGCTTAGCCTTAATGCCTTGACCACACTGACATAGATATAGAAAGGACTTTCTGACCATCTGTCACTTTTGCTGGCTCAAGCCCAAAAGCAAGGGATCATAAAGCCGATAGAGCACTGGAGACTATCTGCATTTGATGGTAGTATTATAACATATATTATTATTGGATGTTACAAAAAGAAAGGGAATTCTTGAAGTCAATAATAAAACCAAAAACAAATTTAGAGTGATTGAAGAGATATATCAAATGTTGTTTAAATAATTTGCAAGATCATAAAGGGTATAAACTCTAAATTCTAAAACACAAGCATTTGTCATTTCCTATGGATGAGGTAAAAATGATTTGAATGTCAACAATGTAACAATTTTGATATCTTCCAAACTTAAATGGGAAGGTGCATACTAGATATACACATGACATTTACGTTGAGAGAAAAAGAAGATGAACTAGGAATAAAACACACCAAAAAAACACATGTAGCAGAAAATTCCAAATCACATAAAGGAATAAGGGAGAATTATTTTCCCTAAGGTTTTTGTTCTTTACAAGTCATTGCACATGAATAAACTGTATGGAAGCACATAATTCTTTTAAAAAAGCAAGAACACACAATACACATATAGAAAAACATTAAAATGAAATGGTCTAGTCAGAATAACCAAGAAGACAAGAACATGAAACAGCATTTCATCATGTTGCTTAATTTCACATGAAGCGCTCTTCCTTTTCTTTTTTACATACAACTAGCTAATTTCACATGCAAATGCTCATGAACATTAATGCATTATTCGAAAACTAAGATTCATCCTTAGAAAATGTACAAAGTAGAAATCTTATATGAAAAAATTCATAAATATAAAATAAAAATAATCAAACAAATTAACAGAGAAAAATAAACAAAAAAGCAAAGATATATTTGTAAAAGCTTGGCAGTGGCAGCTTCTAGGCACAATTACTTATGGCAGGAGCAATTAACGACCACCAAGGAAAATAAAAGGTTAAAGTGATTTGGGCATGAAAATGGCAATTCTAATTTTTGGTCTCCCCTTTTGCTTGTTTAAAGGGTTTTTGTATTTTTGTTACTCATTGACTTAAACAACCACGTTCAATTGCCAAGACCAAAAAAACAAACAACACTGCCGATCTTAAGCAACTTAATATCCTCCATATAATTTGCATACAATTCCAAACCCCAAAAAATTCCATCGCAAGTATAATTTGCATACAATTCGAAACCACAAAAAATTCCATCACAATGGTTTCTCACAGATTCCCAGCATTATTTTGTTCAGAACATCAACAATAGAAGGTTGGAAAAGGTGGTACCCGCTTCTAGTCAACAGTAGGCAGACAAATTAAAGTCTAGGAGCCAAGGTGGAGGAAGAGAAAATGTATCTATCTGCTCCTTTGAAATCTAGTGATATATATAGCTCGTTTTGCAATACCTCCAACTGGATATGAACCAGTGGAATAGATTTAGTACCATTTCAATTTTTCCAAGACAATGGATTTGGTGGAAAAGAAAAGTGTTTTCCAAAAGTTTCCAGCTGGAAGGATTTCAAAGCATGGATTACAGCAAGATAGCTTTGCTGTGGTTAGCTACTAGATGCACCACCACAGACTCTCCAATATTTCATAAACCAGTCGATACATGTAATATTATGGCAGGTATGCTGCAATACAGCGATTAATATCTTCCTGGTTTATTCTTTAGACTAAATCGTTTCCCCTACCCTCTAGTCCACTCCTGACACAGAATGAACAATGGAAATTACAAGTAAATTTGAATTTCAAACTCGGACCCCAAGAATCTTAAAACAACACACGCGATGGAAAGAAGATCGAAAAACCTTCCAATCCAAGGAGCATCCAACTAAACTCAAAAAAAGGCGAGAAACACTAAAGAAAAACATCAGAAATTCACAACTGAACATCCAAACTAACTGAGGGTAGCACAGATCTCCACATGCAAAAACCGTAATAGACAACAAGATCGAACAAGCTCATTTCCCGATCTGACAAGCTCAATACCACAACCAGTCGATCAGAATCAATAAAAAGCAAGAATCGGAATCTCCAGCCAACAGACCAGAGATCGGATAGGCAATCCAAATGAGATCTACAACCTTCTAGCAGAGTTGAGGGCAGAAACATCGAAAAAGACAAGTAAATTTCAAGAAAACTTCAGAAAACAAATGAAAAGAGAGGAAGAGAAAGCGAACAAAGGTTGAAAAGATCACCTTTAGAAGACGATGCACGGAGGATTCGAGTGGAAGAAAGATGAGTCAC
>JAJIYU010014165.1:0-13422 GCA_030144865.1 Tinospora cordifolia
GTTTTAAGACCTAAGTGCTTGGTTGGTGGGTGAGAATCCCTTTTGTCCAAATGTCCAATGAAAAAGGCTAAGATATGCCATGATTCACTCTAAGGAGGCACTTAGTTAAGAGCATCAAAGGTTGAGATGCCTAAATCACAACTTCACACAAATTGATGTTTGAAATGCCTAATGTCTTTAAGTGATTGAATTATGAGTGTATTATGGTTTTAAACTTTGAAAATGATTGTTTAAGATCTACTGAGCTTTGTGTTCACCCTTTCCATTAACATTTCCAGGAAATTGAACTTGTGAAGAAGAAACCCAAACGTCTCCTTTTTAGTGTTCTTTTATTTTCCATGTAGGGCATGTTGCCTAATTTTGTTTAAGAATTTTCTGCTATATTTTATTTATTTCAAAGTTATGTACTTTTATGTATGATTTAATAAAGATTTGAATTCCCTTTTATCTCTTATAATGTGTCCTTGTTTAGTTTTTATGTTAAGGCATGAGATATTGGGAATAGAAAGTCAAGTGTGTGTCACTTATAAAGTAACACCGGCCTGGTCCGCCTAGTGGTTAAGTCCATTGCCTAAATGGTTAGGTCCATTGGCTTTATGGTTAAGTATAAATAAACACACGGGGGTCGGGGTGTTACAAGTTTGGTATCAGAGCCTATGCTTTATATACCTTGGACTAGAAATAGAAAGTTAAGCCTAAACATGTGTTGATTAGGCTAGAAAATAGAAATTCAAACATTAGTTGCTTACAAAGAATTAGAAACTCAAATTAGGGTTTCACATTGAATTAGATTGAAATTTAGTGCCCTACCTTCTATTTTTGAAAATTGAAAAATATTTTAGAAAGTGTTTTCAAAAAGGAAAGGTATGTTTTGAAATGTTTTGTTTGGATACAAGGACTACAAGTTGAGCTGATAATGGGTAAGCCTTGTCCCGAGTAAAGCTAAACATTGAAAGGGAGGTGGGTTATCTCACCTAGAAAGCACGGTTGCTAAGCAGACTTTCGTCTCACCAGCTGATCTGGAGGTTGTCCCACCAGCTCATATGAGTAGTCGGAGTTGAATAACACTCTTATTTTCCATAAAATAAAATTAAAAGGTGGAAAATTAGGGCAAGAAAGTGAATAGAAGTCAAAAAATATGTCAAATATGGTATCTTGACAAGACAGTGAGTCAACCAGATTAAATCCTAGGTCCAGAAAAAGACCCTAGGTAGAAAAATGGTATAGTTAGGGGTGGCATAGTGGATCAAAAGAAAAAATCTCTAGGGCATAGGCTAAAAACAAAAACTTGTGTGAAAATAGAAAATTGTTTGATCAGGACACGAGAGCGAGAAACATCTATATCTTTCGATTTCTATATAGTATGGGATGCATAGGAATTCGGGGGTATGGAGGAAGCCTGGACTCGGAGAATGATGGACCATGTGTGGTGAATGATTGGTAACTCTTGCAAAATGAGTTTCTCTATGCTCGCCGGTATGGGACAATGGAGTATAGTGGGCTCGGGAACCTTAGTTATCGAGACATTTGCGAAATTGTTTGGGTGCGGCTCTGTTTTGGGTGAAAACCTAAGTGGAAGGGGTAGAGGGGTATGAGACACTTGAACCTGAAAGCTTAGGTGGAAGCTTGGAACCTTGCTGTGCTAGCTTGATTGTATGATTGTGTAATATGCATGTTGTAATGTTTATTTACGCTTTGAAACCAAATCCTGTACCTACCAATGCATGAAAAGAACCTAGAAAAAAAACTTTTAGGCCACTGAACAAATTGAAAACCTAGAAACATGAACCTAGAGTCATCATAGAACGAAATTTCGCCAATACTAATGATTTGCTTGGGATGTAGCAAATGGCTGGCACGAGAAGAAACGTTACGCGCTTTAATACCTCAGATGAGACCGAACAGAGAGATCAGGGACTGCCTACAGGGCTCGAGGCCAGACTGGAGGCGATGATGATGGAAATGTCTCAGCAAGTGTTGAACTAACTAAGGAGGAATTTGGTGCAGATGATCCCCCAGATAGTGCCACAGCTACAAGAACACGAACCTGTTCCAGTACCACCAGTAGCACCTATACCGGAGGAACATCCAAGGAACCAAGCTGATCAGGAGGATGCGAAACAGACAAAGCTCTTGATAGATTTGCAGAAGCTTAACCCTCAAAATTTTGAAGGGACAGAGACCTGCATCCAGGCTGATCACTAGTACTAGGAAATGGAGGAGCTGTTAAATGTACTAAAAGTGGCGGACCCACGAAGAGTGGCATTAGCCACACACCATTTTAGGGGACCAACCCAGGGATGGTGGAGAATGTGTAATACCCTAAAATTTTGTCAAATAATTTAGAATAAATAAAATAAGTTAAGTGAATTAATTCTAAAGATTTTTGGTACAAACTGTGGGTTGGCACATGAAAAATAAAATATATTGGAGATATAATAAAATATAAATCAAGCAAATAAGACCTTCATTTGATAATTAAATGAAAATTTCAATTAAGTAGAATTAATTATGAAATTTAAAGAGTTGTTTAAGAAATAATAAAGTATATATTCACATATAGGTTAATATGTGTATGAATAAGGTGGGTGTTAGTATAATAAATATTAATACTACATATTATAGGAATATGTATATAGAAAATTGATATAATTAAATAAAAATGTAATATACGTGTATTTATTAAAAATAAATAAAGCATTATGTAAATATTAGTGTATAATTACATAAATTATTATTTAAAAATAAAATATGAAATAAATAAAAATACATAAAATAGTAAATGTGGATTATTTAATTAAAGATATTAAAGAAATGAAAAAATATCTAATAAATGCAATATTAAAAAAAATTAGAAAGGGGAAAATATTAGTAAATCATCAAAATAGAAGGGAATATACAAGAAAACCAAGTTTTGATCAATTAGAAAGTGTATAATTGCTGAATTTTAGATAATAATAACTTAGAATAGTAATTTTAGTATTAGAAACTGCATCCAACGGCCAAAAACGTATAATCCATTCAATCCAGGATCCAACGGTCACAATCAAGACCTCATCGAACGCCCGGGTGCACCGAATCACCACAGATCGAACAGTCTAAAATCAACAAGTTCGATCGAATGGTCCATATTTCAAATATCTCTGATCGATCGCGTCACTTGAGGTCCATCAGACGATCTAGATCGAGGCGCTCTGAGACGATCGCGAACGAGTACTCCGATCGAGGCAAATCAGACGGACAGAAACAACCAAGGACGATCGGACGACCAAAAAGAGTTTCGTTAATCGCGATATACGTGTCTCGAGGAAAATCGGAGGGCTCGAATTGGATTCGTTATCGGTCGATCGCGAATGACACTACGCTCGAGGATGATCAACGGTTCATAGAGAATTCGTGAATCTCGATCGCGATTCAATACTGTGCTCGAGGTTGATCAACGGTCCATATTGAGTTCGTTAATCTCGATCACGAACGTGTTGCGCTCGAGACTCATCCAACGGTCCACGATTGAGGCGCCTTGATAAATGCTGTGATCGAGGATATCTAACGGTCAGGAGCTGAGACGATGATCACGATTTGATGCTGCGATCGAGGACTATCAACGTGCCAAATTAAATGCTCTGAAATCAAACCAAAAAATTAACGCAAAATCCAAGAAAATCATTTAAAAATTCAAAAATTGGTTTCTAAATTCCCAAAAATTTCCAAAAAATTACTTGTTAATCTCCTATGCTTGGGGGGCACGAAATTCTAAAGAATTAGCAAGTTTCATACCAGATAACACCACAAACATGCCATTCTCTACCCTTTTGAACTCTATATAAATACCCCCCATGCTCACAATTCATCTCATCCCAATTCAAGAGCATACTAGTCCCTCTTGAATCTCTCTAGCCTTCTTCTTGGCAATCCTTGTAGTTCTTGAGTGATCTTGAACTATTCCTGAGTGTTCTTGAGTGTTTGGAAGCCTTGAAGTAATGGAACTCTGCCGGATTTCAGAAGGGCGCAGAAGAGACGCAGTTAAGGTGAAAGTGACTTCTAACTTCTACTTCTTTATTATAATTTGAATAAGTCTTGCATGTGTGATGATGTTTTGAAGATGATTGATTGAATGTATGTTTTCATATGCATGCTTTATTTATTTGATGTGCCATGAACATACATATTATGCATGTTTAGAAATTAAGAATATTGATGCATGTTTTTCACCATGAATAAATATTTATTGATTCATGTTTTGTATATGTTGCATCGATGGTTTAATCCGATATTATGTGTTTTATCACTAAGAAAAGATTAAATAATATTTCAATCCACGTACCAGTACAATGATAGGCGTGGGGATAGACATCATTGTGTGTGTTCCACCCCCCCCCCCCGACCCGGCTTGTCGGTTTACCATTGATGAATTTGAACTGGGTTTCCAAGAGTGATCCCACTTGATAGATATGGGGTTTGAGTTTCCAAGAGTGATTCTCTCTCCCAATGATGTGGAACATAGAGATTAACCTCTTTCGGTCCGAAATGTCAACCATAAACAAGAAATTGTTTGAATCACCTAATGTACAAAAGTTTTTGATATGCTTGGTTTGTTGGAATTGAAATAATGAATTAAATGTTAGAAAGATCCATTGAGCTATGTGTTCACCCCTTCCTTCTATTTTCCAGGTTATTGAATATTAGTTAGATTCTTTTTGTTTAAAAGGTTTTTAATTTCTATGTAGGGGCATGTTGCCTAAGTTTGAAGACTTCCGCTGTAATAATTTTTTTAAATCAAATTATGTACTCAATTTTATTTAATTAATTGAGTTTATGAATTTCAGTTATTTCTTTTACCATTGCCTCATAAAATTCTTAAATTTAAGTTATATTCTGTTAAATACAATCAAGGCATGAAATAATTGAAATAGAAAGTCAAGTTTGTGTCACTTGTAAAGTAACACTGGTCCAACCCGCCGTTTGGTTTAGCCCACCGTCAAGAGAATGGTGGTCGTGTCCAATGCTTAAAGATACGAGGGTTGAGGTGTTACAGAATGCTACAGTTGGACCCGAATACCAACACTGAGACGATGAGCTGGACTAAATTCAAGGAACGTTTTTATGAGAAGTTCTTCCCTGAAGCTAGGCTTCGAATGCTACAGGAGGAGTTCGTCAAGCTAGGCCATCGAGACTTGATGGTTACTGAATATGAAAGAAAGTTTATGGAGTTGGCAAAGTTTTCTCCACATTTAATTAGGGGAGAGAGAATGAATGGCATTCATTAGGTTTTCACAGGGTCTCAAGCTTGAGATCCGAAAGATGATTATCGCACTGGACCTTCGAACCTACAAGGAGGTCGTAGAACGAGCATTAATCCTGGAACAAAAATTCAAACGGGAACAATGGTTGAGGGGAAATAACAAGCGGCCCGAAAATGAAAAAGACCAACAGGGGGCCATCAAGAAACACAAGAATGGTAAGGTTCCACAATGGCAAGGACAAAATAAGGATGTGGCAAGGGAGCAAGCAAAGAAACTGGGGTTGTGTTATTTATGCAGGCAGAGGGGCCATCTTGTTAGAAACTGCCCGACTGCACCGTTGATGATCTTCGATCGCAGCACTCAAATCATGGTTGTGATTAACGAAATCTCTGTACATTGTCAGACCGTCCTTGAGCACATCAATAGTTCACAGTCATCCAAAAATCATCTCAGATTCGGACTGTTGGATTTCCTCAAGCGGAACACACATTTCCAATTAACAAAGCGCCTCAGATCTGGACCGTCAGATGAGCCTCGATCGCGGTGTGCAGATCTTCATTCGTGCGGCTTTGATCTGGATATTCGAATCAACCTCAAGTAAAGCAACGGTTCAGGATCAATCGAAGACGTCTCAAATCCGGACCATCAAATCGTCCTCGAGCGCAACACTGTTCGCGATCAACTAATGCGGTTTTGTTCTTCACCATCGGATGAACCTCAAGCGCAGCACCAGATGATCATCACAACGTGAGCATGGATCCTGGCTGCACAATCAACCTCGAGCTTAGTGTTCAGATTTCTGTTCGCGATCAACAAAACAAATCTGGACCGTTCGATCAGGCGGATTGATTTTGGGCCGTTGGATTTCAATGATTCAGTGCTCCTGAGCGCTGGTTTGGCTTTGATCTCATTCGTTGGATTGTGCAGATTGATTTTAGACCGTTAAATGCAATTTCTAATTACCAAAATTGCTTTCTAAGGTTGCTATTGTTTGAAATTTGTTGATTATACACTTTCTAATTGATGTAAACATGGTTTATTGCACATGTCCTATTTTATTGACTTGCTAATATTTTTCCGTTTCTATTTCTTTAATATTGTATTAATTTTATATTTTTTTTTCATTTCTTTAATATTTTTAATGCCAACAATTAAATAATCTACATTTTTCATTTCTTCATTTTCATATATTTTTATTTATATATTCATTATTTATGTAATTGCAAATTGATACTTATATAATGTTATATTTATTTTAGATAAATATAAACATACTACATTTTTATTCAATTATGTAAAATTTTCTATATACATATTCCTGTAATAGGTAGTATTTAATTAACACTCATTATACTAAAACACATATTATTCACACGCACATTAACCTATATATATATACTTTATTTCTATTCTTAATTCCTTAAGAAATGAAAGCAACTCTTTAAATTTCATAATTAATTCTACTTAATTGGCATTTTTATTTAAATATCAAATTAAGGCTTCATTTGCCTACCCATAATTTGCAACCAAAAGTTTCTTAAAATCTTCAAAGTTGATTCACTATACGTATTTCATTTGTTTTCATTAAACTTATTTATCTTTAATTATTTGAAAAAATCTTGGGTTATTACATAGTGCATCACAAATAGAAGCCTTTAAGACATAGATTAGAGAAGAAAAATGTGAGAAAACAAAACATTTGATTGGTCAGGACACGAGGTCACGAGGATCTTGTATCTCTAGTTCCTATGTGGTATCGAACACATAGGAATTTGATAATATAGAGAAATCTTAGACTCAAAGAATGACAGTCTATGTTTGGTGAATGATCGGTAACTTTGGAAGAGCTTATTTCCTTATGCATGGTTGGTATGGGACGATCATGTATGGTGTGGCTTTGGAAACCTTAGTTGTTGAAACATTTGCAAAATTGGATGGTTGTAGTGAAATCTCTATGTGGAAGTTTGTGTCGATGGGAAAGGTGGTACAGGACCCTCAAACTCGAAGGCACAGATGAAAACTTGGAATTTTACTATGCTAGCGTGAATTTGTCTATTTGTATGATTGCTTAATCGTTTAAATGCATGCTATCTTTGAATTTTATATGTATATCACGTGTGTTTAATTTTGAGACCAAAAATCTTGTACCCAACAATGTTATAGGACCTTGAAAAACCTCAAACAGAACTTAGAAGAATAAACTAATAGCCCACTGAACAAATCGAGAACGTAAAGATATGAATCTGGAGTCATGATAGTATGAGCGAAATGAATACCTGAGGAAACAAATACTAAAAGGATTTTTGACTTGTACATAATGGCTAGATCCAAGAGATATGCTACTAGAGTTACCATGTCCAACAAAATTGAATCGCGAGGATAGGAAGCACAAATTGAAATTTTTGACACTCAGATGAAGAGCATGATGACGAAAGTCACCAGAGGGGTCATAGACCAGATTATGAAGGCATTACTTCAAATGATACCGTAGGTGTAGGAAGAGGTTCCAGTACAGTAGCTAATGTTAGCACTCGACGTTCCAGTTCGTTAGAAGGCATGAGAAGGCATAGAAGACAAGGAACAAAGGGATATGTTGATGGAGTTGTAGAAACTCCACCCATCCCAATTTGATAGAACTTTTGACTGTATGATAACAAAACACTGGTACCAGGAGATGGATGAACACTTGGCCGTGTTAGGGGCAACATGTCCCAGTAGAGTGGCACTGGCTACCCATCAATTTAAGGGATGAATTAGAAGTTGGTGGTGAATGTTGAAGGCTGATCCACTAACTTGAAGCAAATGAACTAGGAAGAGTTAAAGGAAGTGTTTTATGAGAACTTCTTCCCAAATGTTAGGCTGAGGAAGACACAGGACTTTTTTAGGTTGAATCAAAGAGACGTCATAGTAGCCGAGTATGAAGTGAAATTTATTGAATTGGCTAAATTCTCATATGAGCTAATTAGGGAAGAGAAGATGAAGGCCAACAGGTTTGCTCAGGGTTTCAAGATTGAGATCTAAAAGATAATAATGACATTGGGCCTAAAGATGTACAAAAACATCATAGAACGGGCGTTGACGCTAGAAGAAGAACTCAACTTTGAACAAAAGTTAAAGAATAGAAACAAGAGGCCCGAAATTGACAAATACCACCAAGGAGCCAAGAAAAAGCAGAACAAGAATGGTGGGACGGCGCCTAAGACTAAACAATAAGGGCAGCTTAAGGAGGCACCAAAGGAGTCTAGGGTTGTGTTACCTGTGTAGGCAAAAAGGTCACATTACCAGGAATTGTCCTACAGTACCAGGTCAAGTTCCTCACTAGCCATAGAATTATCAGTGAGGAAGATAGAATGGACGTCCTCAAGGTATATAAAAGTAATAGAATGATAACCAAAGGCAAAAATAGGGCCATGGTCAGAACTAGGCCAGAGTTTTTGTTATTGTCGATGTTCAACAAGATCAAGTCCTTGTTGTGGAAGGTACATTCCTAGTATTTAATGTTACTGTGAAATTGTTGTTTGATTCGAGTGCTACGAAATCATTTATTTCCAAGAAACTACCAAATAGGTTGCAACTAGTAACCAATACCTTGCCCATGACTTAAAATATATCCACACCCATGGGGACCATTGTCACCTTGAAAAGGATGTGTAGTTGTGACTTTAGATTTGGAGATAAACTAATCTTAGTTGACCTATGTGTGCTACCATTTTATGGTTATGATGTAATCTTGGGGATGAACTGGTTAAACCAATATTAGGCACAGAGAGGTTGTCCTAAGAGGTAAGTAACAATAACATTACCTTTGGGGGGAACCTCTATAGAATCAACAGTGATATGCAGAGATTAACAAAAAGCCCAACAATAGCCATGTTGAACTACGTGAAACACAAAGATGAGTTTGAGAAACTCTATGAAGAAGACATTGTATAACAAAGAGGAATCCAAGACCAAGAAGTTGGTAGGGATTATAAGGATGTGTTCCCAAATGACTTACCTGGACTACCACCTAATAGGGAAGTAGAGTTCAAGATTGAACTTCACCCTGGAACCAACCCCATAGCGATAACTTCCTACAGGATGGTGGCAGCAGAGCTGATCAAGTTAAAGACTCAACTAGACGATCTTCAAGAAAAATGATTCATCAGGCCATGTGAATCACCCTGAGGAGCTTTCGTGTTGTTTGTAAAGAAACATGATGGGTCCCTGAGATTATGTGCTGGCTACCAAAAACTAAACTAGGCAACCATAAAAAACAAGTATCATCTACCATGGATTGATGACCTATTCAATCAATTAAGAGGAGCCACTCATTTCTCCAAGGTTGATCTTAAGTCAAGATATCACCAATTGAGAATCCAAGAATCTAACATACACAATACGAGCTTCAAGACATAATATGGACACTTTGACTTTACTGTCATGTCGTTTGGCTTGACCAATAGCCCAACAACATTCATGGATTTATGAAGCGAGTTTTTAGACAGTACCTTGACCAATTTGTGGTAGTATTTATAAATGACATGCTGATCTACTCTAGTTAGAAGCTAAACACTTAGAACACTTGAGACTTGTATTGGAGATCCTTCGAAGAAACCGATTATATGCCAAGTTTAGCAAATGTGAATCTTGGATGAAGACTGTCAAGTTCCTTTGGCCATGTAGTATTAGTAGGAGGCATTTGTATAGCTCCGGAGAAGGTGAAAGCTATCATGGACTGGAAACAACCAAAGATAGTTATAGAGATCAGAAGTTTCTTAGGCCTAGCTGGGTACTATCGAAGGTTCATCCAAGGCTTCTCCAAATTGGCAGAACCCATGACCAAACTGACCAAGAAAGGAGTTAAGTTCAATAGGGATAAGACGTGTGAATGATTATTCCAAGAGCAGAATAGGACATTGACTACTACACCCATCGTAGTCACTCCTACACATGGTGTTACTTATGTTCTCTACATGGATGCTTCACAAAATGAATTGGAAGCGGTTTTGATGCAAGATGGAAAGGTTGTTACATATGCCTCAAGAAAATTGAAGATCCATGAACAAAACTAATCGACGCATGACTTAGCTAGCTACCATTGTGTTTGCCCTAATGATTTGGAGACACTATCTTTATGGCGAGAAGTTTGATTTGTTTTCAGATCACAAGAGTTTAGAGTACATCTACGCCCAAAAAGAGATGTGCCTCAAGCAACAAAGATGGATGGAATTCCTCAAGGATTATGATTTTCAACTACACTATCATTTGGAAAAGGCCAACGTAGTGGCCAATGCCTCGAATAGGAAGTTCAACAGATAGGAGGAGGAAAAGGGTCAAATGTACTAGTTGATTGAGGACTTTAGCCTATGGGTTACATTAGACGAGAAGCAGGAATACTTGGATAACATGACTGGACAATTGGATCTCAAATTAGGGATGAACAAAGGCGAGAAAAGTGGCTCGCAAGCCTGATACAAGGAATAGAACAGGGTAAGCATACTGACTTCAGGTTAGATGCTGATAATATAACCTAAGATTTGAAGATAGAATTTGTATACCTCAGAATGGACAAAATAAGTAATCCATACTTAACGAAAACCATCTTACTAAGTACACGATGCATCCAGGAGGTAACAAGATGTATCAAAACTTCAGAAAGACCTACTAGTGTAGAGGAATGAAAAAGATGTGGCTAAATGTCTCCAAGTACTTAACCTGTCAATAGGTAAAGGCAAAACATCGAAAGTCCTCTAGGATGTCACAACAAGTAGCTCATTTCCTGCCAATTAGATCCACAGACCAAGTCAATAAGTTGGGAGAACTCTATGTGACAGAGATGGTAAGACTTTGTGGCATACCTAAGACCATAGTGTTTGATAGCGACTCTCGATTCACATCACAGATCTGGCAGTGTCTACAAAAGGAGTTGGCCATTAGACTCACCATGAGTACCAATTTCAATGATCAAATTGATGGGTAGTCTGAGAAAGTCATTCAAACATTAGAAAAGATGTTGAAGTCTTGCGTCCTTGATTTTAAAGGAAACTAGAGTAAGTACCTACACATTGTGAAGTTTTCCTATAATAACAGTTATCACGAAAGTATAAAGATGGCCCCATATGAAGCACTCTATGGGAGACCCTATAGATCACCAACTTGTTGGGCTAAATTTGAAGACCACGTGCTTACTGGGCAAGACTTGGTAAAAGAAATGAACAACAAAGTCAAACAAATACAAAAGAGATTGGCCACAACACAAAGTAGACAAAATAATTATGCAGACAAGAAGAAGAAACCCCTTGAATTTCAAATAGGTGATAGAGTATTTTTAAGCTTAAGCCCTCAAGAAGTGATTAAGAGGTTCGAATGTAAAGGAAAGCTATCGCCCAGATTCATTGATCTGTTTGAGATATTTAGGAGAATTGGAGAATGTGCATATGAGTTAGATTTACCAAACCAAATGTCCTCAGTACACAACATGTTCCATGTGTCGATGTTGAGGAAGTATGAACCCAATCCCTCACATGTAATCCATTGAGAGAAGGTGAACATCCAGGACAATGTCACTTATGAACAAGTGACAGCTAGAATCCTCGATCGCAAAGTGCAAAGCCTAAGAATGAAGGGCATTCCCCTCGTCAGGGTTCTCTGGAAATATCATGGCACACAAGAGGCCACTGGGAGTTAGAAAGTGAAAGGATGGCCAAGTACCTAGACCTTTTTGTTAGAAGTACCTGATGGACTGATGCTTAATACAAACTTTGATGATGAAATTTGTTTTAATCAAAATTTGTATTAAGCGATGTAGGTTGTAATATCCTGAAACAATTTGGAAAATTTAGTAAATAAGAGTTTAGAAATGTATATGATACATTGGATGTTTCCACATGTGTATTAAAATTATATCGTGTAATTAACAAATAATACTTCGAGTTGATGCATCATACAAGAATTGGAAACACAGAAATATGCTCAAGACTTCAGTACACACTAAGGACTACGGTCCTCACACATAGAATCGTGGTCCTGTTATACACAAGTAAAAGTTTGCAAAACCAAACTCAAGACCGCAGTCCTGCCTATGGGGACCATGACCCCCCGGTAAATCATGGGAGAAATTGCTTTCCATGCGTGATGTTTCATGTGAGGAGTTGAGAACCGCGTGCTGTGATATGCTATATGAGAGAACCATAATCATATGATAGGCATTTTGAATCCTTGTGCAACGAAGGGAATTATAAAGTGGAAACCCTAAATTCTACACTTGGATGCAACGCACAAGGGGCAATTGGAAAGTTTCTAGTTGACCGGACGTCCAAACCTGCCAATCTTTAAACCCTGAAGTTCTATATAAGGACCCTTGTGCTCACATTCTCTTTATTCCAGCAAGAACTAACAAGTCTTTCTTGCTTTCTCTATCTCTCTCTTGGCATCTCTCTCTCTCTTCTTGAGTTGTTCTAATGTAACACCCAACCCCTACATTCTTTGAGTTTTGGACATACCACCATTATTTTGACGGTGGACTTAACCAATTGGCGGGTTGGGTCATGTTACTTTACAAGTGACACACATTTGACTTTCTATTTTTCAATACCTCATGCCGTAGAATAAATTCAATAGTACAAAATCACATTTAATACAATCAAGGCAAGTAAAGGTAAAGAAAAATTCAACTTCTTCATTAATAAAAGAAAGTACATAACTTTGTAATGTAAACTAGTACATTGCTGATCAAAAGAGACTCATAATCTCAAAATAAATATATTAACTTTCAACGAAAATCTTAATCAAAATTGGACAACATGCTCTTACATTAAAAGGAAACTTTCAAGAGAATGGAAACTTGCTAAAATAAAAACTTTCTAATTTTCATAGCCTTCATAATTTAATTTCCTGAAAAATAAGAGAGGAAGGGGTGAGCACAAAGCTCAATGGATCCTTTTCAAACAACCATTTTTTAAATTCAAAACAATAACACATTCATATTTCAAACACTTGCATACATTAGGCATTTCAAGCATCCATTTGTTTAAAGTTTTGATTTTAGATCGAAAGGGTTTTGAAGTCCTTGATATTCTTAACAAAATACCTCCTTAGAGTGAAATATGACCTTTCTTAGCCAATTTCATTGGACTTTTGGACTTCAAGGGACATTACCCACCAACCAAGTACTTTGGTCTTAAAACCATATGAACTA
>JAJIYU010014166.1:0-13417 GCA_030144865.1 Tinospora cordifolia
ATATATATATATATATATATATATGTGTGTGTGTGTGTGTGTGTGTGTGTGTGTGTGTGTGTGTGTGTGTGTATGTATTGAACTGTCAAATTTATAAAAGTGGTTGGTTATTGTATATCAAAGGTAAGACACATGTCGACAATACATACTTATAGTATTTTGAGTCAATATTAAAGGCTTAAATGACCTTGTTGATTTGACAGGTCGACGAGGGTTAGGTTTAGATAAAGTTGACTATAGTTGACCAAGTCAATTATTTGATTGACCAAAGACCACAAAGTTAGAAATTGAGCCAAGTTTTATGTAGATATTAAGAAATCGAGTTGATCACGCAGGATCAAACATCAACGGGAGGCGATTGGTCATTAGAGGAACACCAGGAATTGAACATCCTTTTGAGTAATATTTTCTAATTTATTACTTAACTTATTATTCTATCATAAATGAAATGTTCTTACATATTGAAAAGCATTTGCAATCTTTAAATGTGATTTAAAGGAAAATGTACACCAAATATCGAGGTCTGGGTGCGGGTTAGAGTATTGGATGTAGTAGAGCATTGAGGACGAGTGTCTGTCGTACCTGGTGGTGCAGTCGGGCCAGGTATATCAATTGGGCTCTCCAAGAATATGGAGTGACCATCTAGCACAGAGTGCCTTGAGAGGGGTTCTGTGGGCCCAAATTGGGTTCGACACTTATACACCTAACCGTCGTGTTTTTTCCACTTGAGTGGATTTATGTGTTTTCAACATTAAAACTGTTTTCAAAATAAAAGGTGCATGACTTCATAGCATTCGTTAAATATTGCATTCATTCGCATTATTATTATTGTGCATTCATACATGACATTATTTTTTCTAGAATTCTTATTCTAAGTTATAAATTAAGTTGCATTATTCAATGAGCCGTTGTGAACAAAATTGGCGCACTATTCTAACATTTTGAGTTCTTCTTCTGTGGATAAGGGAAAGAAAGTGGTCATCGCGTAGAACGCACCGCGTTTACTTCGGTAGGTTTCTTTACATGGTTTACTGTTTTGAGAGTTAGTATAATGCATAGGGAGTGAGAAAAATATTGTAGATATTTTGGCTTAAAGATCCTACTACTGCTACATTTAGGACACTCTATATATAACTAACTTTTATTAAATTAAATTTACTGTACTTATTTGTTCTAGTTGCTTCCGCATTTATTATGATTACTTTGATAGTGTTATATATGGTATTGTGAAGAGGCTTAATAATGTTTTGGGCAAGCTCAGTTTGAGAATAGGTTTGTTAAAATATTATGCCGATCAGTCAATTCATCCTTCTCCCCAGGGAAGGGGTCCCAACAAAACTAGAGTTAACAACATACTATCTTGGCATCAAGGTAAAGCAGATGGGTTAAAGTAATATTGTTTCTAAATCCAAATATGTTGGAGAAGTAGTTCCAAATTTCAACTAAATGATTTGCAAATCTTTTAGGTACTCCTATCCTATTCAATATGGTTTAAAGCCTTTGAAGCATGCTAGATTAAAGGTTGACTCAATGTTGTTCAAAGTTTACTTAGAATTTTGTGATAATTTATATAGCGGTAGATATCATTATGTTGTAAACTTATTAGCCATTGCATGGAACCCCCTCTTGAACACATTGCAAACCTGCCTTGCATATTCGTTAATATCTCAATTACTCTAGCTTTTGTAATGTTATATTCATCTTCAAGAGTTTCAAGCTTATGGAATGTAGTGATATGATTGGTCTTATTATTTGGATGAATGAAAAAGTACTAGTAGATTTGCTTTCTTTTTTTTGAGATGTGACCTTTACATAGAGGTCAAAGAAGCGGTGATTGTGATGTTGTCAACATGTGAAATGAAATATGTGTTTTTGTTTGTGCATGCACTTTGCCTTCAAAATTCATTAGAGGCTACAGAATTGATGCAATAAGAGCATAGCAAAGTTGTTTTTTTTTTGGCAACATGTCTACAATTATTTTATCAAAGAATCCAATTTATTATGATCAAGCCAAACATATGTTTACTGGAATTCATTTAATTCAAGATTATATTACAAAGAAGAAAATCCATCTCAAATATTTGAAACTTCAAAATTAGATTGCCAACCTCTTCATTGAAAGCTTTTTTCATGTTCAAGTTTCTCCTTGGTATGAGATGATCATATTTAAGAGAAATTTTGATGTAAAAATGAAAAATGTTTAAGAAGGGATATTAATAATTTTTACTTAATATAATTATGTTATTTCATATGGTTTCATGTACTAGCAATTGAAAGTTCAAGAGACAATACAGAAAGTAAATGGCACACAAAGATGGGTTACATAGTTCAACCAATGCCTATATCTGTGGAACCTCGCCCAGATAAAGAATGTCACTATGAACAAATTGTACCACTAGTGCAATTGAACTAACAAGATGACCGCAACGTTGATACCACAATTTGCGATATTTACAGCAGGTCTAACACCCAGCAAGATAAATTGAAATAACAAATATTGCAACTTGACTGATACAATAATCATAACACCAATGCCACACTTTGCAATATACACCAAACTGTACAATTATTGCAATTGGACTAAAATGATGACTGTAACACCGATGTCACACTTTGCAATACTTACACAGTCTAATACTCTGCAGCAGCATTCTATGCACACGAATCACAATGAGCTCCTCTCATCTAAAAGAATGTAGTCAAACTCTGTGATCACACACTCAGCCACCGAAAATAATCACCATTATCTTATTGAAACAAGCTATAGAGGGTACAACTCCTTTATGTTCACACGAACACTTAATAAAATAAGAATTAAAATAAAATAAAGCTTTTAACACTCAACACAATGATTTTCACATGTATAAACAATGTTTTCTTTGTAGCTCCGACTGATAATGAAAGTTTTAGTCGCCTCAGTATATATAGACTTTAGTTCAGAGCATTTCTTTGACAGATAGAAATTCTAGGCGACTTTCTGGGCATACTGTGAGATCCATAGTGATGTGATATTGTGGGCACAGTTGTCGTGATAACAGATTTCCAAAAAATTGTTTCTTTTTATAAAGAGCAAGGATCTTCTACAACTTTCCTATTTCTTCAAATTTGAGTTGTCTGAATTCTTTCAAAGAAATTAATCGTCCTACTAATTTCTAAATACATGGCCCAAGATTTTTTATTTCTATTTCAGAGAAGTAGGATCCAAATTTTTAAAATTTTTGATTGTCTTTAACAAAGGAGTAGTTTTTATATTCAAGAAAGTTCAATAATTTTTGAAAAATAGAAACTTGCCACGATTTGAAAACATTCTTTAAACTTAAAATCTGTTTCAACCATTGTATTTCAAAATGGAAGATATGCAATATACCAATTTTCAAAACAACGCGCAATATCCCAATAACAAGCAGAACACAATATTTAGTTTCCAAAAATTAGAACCATCAATATTCAATTTTCTGTATTCATTAACTATTCTAAAATGTTAATATTATTTTCAAAAAATCTCAAGTAAATGATTTCAAAAAAAAAAAAAAAACATTCCATCTGGTTTGAAATTAATTTCAACAATTATGCACTATTTTCTAAGAACAGTACACAATATAACATCAGCAAGTAATATTTAGTTTAAAAAAATGATGTATTATTCACATTTCTAAAATCTAATTGTTGCACATGATATTTAGTTTCTAAAAATTAATAGTAGCAATATTTCGATTTCTATTACGGCACGCAATATTCCGTGTTTTGAAACATGTAATATTCTATGCAAATTAAAAATATTTCTAGAATATTAGCAACAGTATTCTATTTCCAAATTACAAAATATTCTTTAAAAGTTTTTTCATAATATTGATTTAAGAAGACATCTACGCATTAAACATGTTAACTCAAATTTGAAAAATGTCAGGTCACATATAATGTGGCATTTTCCTGACAACATTTCCTCGAAATTTATGTATTTATATTTAAGTAGTTCATATATTCATATTCATGAAATAGTATTTTGCCATGACACATGCATGAGATTAGTTCATAGTAATATATACATATATGTCTATCTAGAGTTAAGAGATTGGCATAATTTAAATGTCATTAAATGGTTGACACTTATTATGAGCGCCATGTGAACCTATGTACTTGTGACATTTGGAATTGAATTGGAAAAAATAAATACTTTTATTTTTTATTTTTTTTATCCATCTTCAAACTTTGTGCACTTCAAACACGGACAACTAAGAATTCCAAATGAATATTCTCTAAGGTTTTGCATTATTACTTACAAAATAAAATAAAATCAGTAGTTTCTCTATCTCAAACAAGAGAAAAAAGGGCCACTATATATAAATCAGCCCAAAATTAAACTTAAAACTAAACCAATGCAACATTTCCCTTCAGAAAAAGAAAATCATACCCAGAAAAAAAAAAATGTTTCTGTCTACTGGCAACGATCACACTTTTACTTTGAAGGAAAAGGGTAATGGCAAAATGAATCATTCTTTATACACAGAAACAATCTCTCATACGCCAGAGCCATCTTCTTAGCAGTAAACATAGCAATGGCGTATTCCCTACACGCCTTCCCTCTCTTTGCAAGCCTCTCTGCTCCTTCCTCCACAACCAATTCCAAAGCCTCAAACAAAGACTCTACATTCGGAGAAAACATGAAACCAAACTCGTCTTTCACCACAACCGTCCCTTTGATGCTAGGAAATCTTGATGCTAAAACTGGTTTCCCACTCATCATAGCTTCCATTAAAGTGAGGTCAAGCCCTTGTGGCCTCAATGTAGGATTCACGAATATGTCAATTGAGTTATAAAATGCCTTTAATTCATTAGGGCTCAATGATCCTAAAACTATAACTCTTGATCCAATGTCTCTGTAACGTTGTTCCCACGGCCCAGACCCTGCAACTATCAAATAAACATCTGGGTGATTTACCAGTAGGTTGGAAAATGATTCATGTAATAATGGATGCCCTTTATCTTTTACCAATCTCCCTGCAACTCCAAGCACTAAACTAGCATTTTTAGGAACTCCATACTTGTTTCTGAACGCTATTCCAAGTTTTGAGTCCTGCCCGAATTCATCTTCGTCGATTCCATTTAGAATCACATGGACTCTTTTGCTAGGAATCTGGTAAACATCTCTTAGCATCTCTCCACAGCTATCGCTAATGGCAACATGGTGGGCGTAGTTTCGGAAGAACCTGATCTCGTTCAGGACCTTTGGAATTACTCCATGAATGCTCTTGTTGAAGAAAGGAGACATGGGCTCATTAGGCCTACGAGCCAAGTCTTGGTAGATATCAGATTGCAAGCTTTCCAGAGCAATACCATGCCAAGACACTGCAAGATTGGAGACATCACGGGCTAGCCAGTGCGGAAGCGCGACGCTCTCTGAGTGAACCACGTCGAATGGTTTCTTCCGGTTCTCTTCTTGGAATTGCTCCCAGGCCAAGTTGTATCGCCAGTGACCTGAGGGGCCTTCATGGAAATGGATATGTGGTGAGGCAGTAGGAGAATTTTGAGGAGAAGTCTCTTGTTGATGATCGACGCTCACCGAAGGGGGAGAGGTGAAGATATGAACTTCATGGCCTCGACGGGCTAGGGCAGTGTGAAGGGTGAGGGCGTGGCGTTCCATGCCACCAGGAGTTGTTCCGGCAGGCCATTTTCTCGAAAAAACTGCGATTTTGAGAAGGTGGGTCGCTGGTTGATTGCCAGAGAATTTTGTGCCGATGAAGGACAAGCGGTTCCAAGCAAATTCAGCATAGCGAAGATCACCGGACCAAGAGTAGTCGCTGACGGTGGCAGTAGGGCAGGTGGTGGAGGAAGGGCAGTGAAGGAAGAGGAGAAAGAGAGTCACAAGCGCAAAGATGAGGATGAAAAAGAGTGTGGTGCGAAGATTGGTTGGAGATGAATTGGGATTGCTGGGCCTCTTGGTTTTGTTGTTGAAGGCCATACTAATGAGCTAGTAATTGTGTTTGTGCTTTGTGATTTTTCTTCTTCGTTATCTTCTTTAAAAGTCAGATATGCTTTATTCCACAAACAAACGAGGAAACGCAGAAAGAGATGAAAAAGTTGGGTTGGGGCGGCTGCAAAACCCACGCACTGAAGCAAGTGCAAGTGCGTTTTGAGCTGGAAGTTTTTGGTGATGGCATTCGTTTCTGACGCTTCCCAACTTTTCACTTTTTCAAATTTTTATACACTGTTCTCGTGGGTTTGTTCACAACGCACTACATTAATTTAGCTTTAATTTTAGTAGAATTATGGCTGTGAAAACTCCAGTATTATTCTTTCTTTCTTTCATGTGCCATACTTGCTTGTCTTGCTTTTGAATCCATTGACCCGTGAATTTCTGGACCTTCATGAAATCACGCCAAACTTTAAATCATTTTCACTTAAGAAAGCCAATTTAGTTTTTGGGTACCTTGGTTGTTTTGAAGTACACGTTTTTGAATTTATTTACAGTCAACCTTAACATATATGGAATGGTATGGTATCCATGCACAAACATAGAAAGGATGTCATTTTTTTTTTCTTTCATTTGCCATCTTCTCAAGCATTCATCTTCTCCTTCTTCTTCAAGGAATAACATGGCCCTATTCATCTAAAATTATCAAGCTTAAACTAACTACCATGCATCTTGAGAACTTTTTAATAGATTAATGAATCTAATATTTCTAATCAATTAAAACCTAAGAACACTGCTTAATTGATTAATCTTAATATTTTTTTTTATGCGATTGCAGTGCTTGCAACTAACGCTATTTCTTTTAATAATGACAAATATTTTAGTTACATAAAAATATAATTTTTAATTTTTTTTTAAAAGAAAGTAAAAGCATAGAGAAAATTGTTACCAAGGAGTGTTACGAAGTGAAAAATGATCAGCACGTGTATACTACATATGAAAAGAAAGAAAAAAGAGTGAAGAACCGAGTGAAAAAATTGCTACACATTCAACAAGAAAGAATTGAAATTGATGATCAAGTAAATTTGCAAGAGTTACCTGATTTCTGTAGCTGGTAACATGCTGCCACGTGTTTACCGTTCAAGCTGGAACAGGGAAAGCCAAAGATAGACCTCCGCTCATCACCAAGTGGAACAGAGGGAAAAAAAAAAAAAAAACGGATTTATGCACTGTTTGCTTCAGTATTCTCATCGGACGAGTAATATCTTGCCACGTAAACATCACATCATCATTATTCAGAATCTTTGAAACAGGCGGACGATATGCTTCTACTCCTTCAACTGCCGGAGGCTTCGCAGTTCGCAGTTCACAGTTCGCAGGTTTGCCATACTTGCGTCATCGCCGAGAAACGAAGCCGTCTAAGCCGGAGAAGGTGACGGCGGGAGAACTGAAACATTTGATGATCTCATCGAAGCTGCGTTTGTCACGACAAGGTCACCTGAACCCGGCGCCGGAGCTTCGGCCCGCCCATCAACCAGAGAGCTCCCTGTTGGCGGATCCAATGTCATCACGTCCGAGCCAAGATCTGAGTTATCAAACCACTTATTCGGCGAAGGCGAGAGATAGCTTCTGGAATCAATGGGATCTGATAATCCGTCAAATACAGAGTTGAAATCTTTACTTGTTACAGAAGATCCGGCGGGAACGACGGTTACGTTATTGCTCTTAGTGAGTGGATTCGTTATCTCGAGAATTACTATCCATTCGTTCTGATAAATCTCAGAACTATTGACTTTAGCTCCATTAACAGTAACGTCACCATTAACCGGTCTAACGATGATGGTTTCCCCGGAAGCCATGGTGTCGATCTCTGCCCCGTCTGGTAGGCCGGCGAGATCTCGCAGACGGAGTCTCTGCTTAACCACGTGATGGCGGAAATCGAAACGGAACCCGTCATCTACGGCGAAAAGGCTGCTGTCTCGAGGAGCGAAGACGGTAACGGCCGTTAAATTTATCAGATCTGACCGTCGCATGGCCATTGCTGTCGCCACGACGCTGAAACCTCTTCGTCGCAGAGCTCTGACGGCGTGATCGAGATACGAAAAGTCAATCATTGCGACAGGAGAAGACGAGCGCGCGGCAGCTGTATCGACCTCGAGATCAGCTTCATCGATTACGCATTTGGAGGCAGAGTAGACATCCAACGCGCCGTCAACACCGTGAACGATGAGATTCTCGTCGACGTACAGATCCGGCTGCCTGATCGTGACATAATCTGCCACCTGCTTTTTTGTCGGTGACAAAGAGAGATCTCCAGCCGAATTCTTGCTTTTAAAGATGCATCGTTGGGAAGAGAAAGATGCGAAAGCCTCGCCATCCGGCCGATCCTGTAAATCTTTGTAACGGAGGATCTTACGCAAGGTGTGGTAGTGAAGAAGAGAAGAGCTCTGCTTCAATGGAGAGGAATCACCGCGGATCTTGAATCTGGCAGTGGCCGAAGAAAATACGAAGTCCGGTGGAGCGAAAATTGTTCCGGTGCCATTCCATCCGTGAAAGGGATTGCCGTCGTCGGCGAGAGCAGCGTCTATTGCAGCGGCAAAGAGAGAGTAGCCCGTGCTTCGAAGGTATTTGGAAGCGGCAAATGCCGATGCCGGCGCCGGAGAAGGTGAAGCTGAAGAGGAAACCCATGATAAGAAGAGGCAAAAGAAGATGGCGAGGGAAGAAGAGAACACGGAGAGACTCAACGAAGGTAGTCGAATTCCCATTAATGGCGTTTTCATCTGATTTTCTTCTTGATGCTTGTTTCTTGAAATTGCTTTCAGAGATCTAAACCTCGTTGTTTCGTTGAAGAAAATAGAATTACTCAGGAAATTAATGGTTTTATAAACTCCCCTTTTGTTACTGTCCCGTAGTTAGTTTAAAAAACCGTTACAAGAAAGTCCGTTTTGGCGGGAATCATGAAGAGGTAGTCGTGCTTAAGCTAACACAGGATTTTACTTTAGATTAGCTGTTGTACACGGATTTTAAAATGAAGAATTTTTTTTTTTTTTTGAAAAAAATCTAATTATATCATGTTTTATATTTTCGGCTCATATATTTTCACATTAAAATTTTATCATATTAAGGGATAAGAAAATCTAATTTAATCATAAGAAAAAAAAATTATACATTAATTTAAAAAATAATTATCGGTAACTAATTTCTACCAATTTTTTTAATATTTTATCAAATAATCATTCAAAAATTTAAAACAATAATATTTTCTTAAAGAATTTTTATTTTATTTTATTTTTTGGCTTTCAAATACACTCTAATTGATTAACATAACATTTTAAATAAAACTGCAAATTGAGCATGAAGCATTAACACAGTATATTTGTACAAAATGGGGTGCAAATTCCAATCTCCACAACTCACATCAATTATAGTGAATGTAAATATACATAGAAGACAGGAGAATTTAAGGCATAACAGTAATAGTATTACACATTAAGCAGCACAATATTTACATATATCTTATCTCATACCAATTACCAAGCAATGGAAAAAGTAAGAACAATTCATTAGTCGTTTCTACACGTTGTGGTGGGCTTTAAGTAACTTGTGGTTCTATTCTCCAACCTTGCTTTGGCTGCAGAAACTCCATTTTTGCCCGATCTTGGTGTTGCTGGCCACTGCCCACATGAAACAGCCATGTCTCTAAGACTTTGCAAAGCTTCAAGCTTGCCGACAACAGTGGGCATCCTCGGCCTATCTTTAGGATGTGGACTTACACATTGTAATGCCAAGGCTGCCATCTCTCGAGCGCCCTTGACGGAATATTGGCCGGCGAGCTTTGGGTCCATGATACACCGCAATTTCCGACTGCTACTCAAGTAAGGCCTCGCCCAATCTACTAAGTTCTGTTCACTCTTTCGCTTTGTTTTGTCCATTGATCTCCTTCCTGTCAGTAGCTCTAGCAGTACTACACCAAAGCTATATACATCACTTTTAGTAGTTAAATGTCCTGTGGAAAAAAAAAAAAGTTTTATGATACATTCCATCCTTTAGAATTAATTGTACTTGTAACTTAGTATAAATATGTTTAAGTGTCAGGCTAATTGAATTGATCATGTACCTGTGGAGACATATTCAGGCGCTGCGTAGCCATAGGTTCCCATTACTCGAGTCGTGACATGTGTGTTTGATCCTTCTGGTCCCATCTTTGCCAGCCCAAAGTCAGATAACTTTGCAGTAAAATCCTAGTTTTGAAGAAAATATATGATTTGAAGTAGTTAGTCCTATATAAAATGAATGAATATTAATTTTTCAGAGACCAGTTAGGCAGACCCCATCTACTGGATTACTCTAAAATGGATTAAATTTTTTTAAGAAAGTGAATGAGGAAAACGAAGACAAAGTAGAAGAAGATGATCAAGTGATGATTAAATTTTTTTTTTTTTAAAAAGTATGGTTAATGGTTTGGTGGGCGGAGAATCTTAGGAGAGGAGAATAGTTTTAGGTACAATATGTTTTGCAGCTGGGGTGAAATGAAAGTAAGGTACAAGTCTATAAAACATACAGAGTCTAGTAACACGTTGGAGGTTTTGAAATCACGATATATGACTGGTTTCTCAGCTCCATGTAAGAAGGCAAGCCCTTTGGCTGCTCCGATTGCTATCTTCAACCTTGTTCCCCATGCCAAGGATGCAGAGAACCCTGTGATCAGTGTAACTTCAGTGAGTTTTGCAAGGAACATTCGATATAACTAGTTAATTAATCAACAGAAAATCAATGACGACTCACTTCTAAACAAGTGATTTTCCAAGCTGCCTCTTGGCATGAATTCATAAACTAGAAGTCGTTCTTCATCTTCACAGCAATAGCCAATCAGTTTCACCAAATGAGAGTGCCTGAGTTGCCCGAGAAACATTACCTCGGCCTTCAAAATTAAAGAGAACTTTTTCATATAACAAATACATTGCACATGATCTTTAATATATAATTTAAGTAAATTAAATTCAGCAGATTGTTTCAGTCTCTCCGCTTCCTCCATTCTTGTTCATCCTTCCATTCTATCTCCTGGGCATGTAAGCCATGTCAAAAAGGAGAGTCACTGATGAAATGGAACTGGATATTGTCCTACTCACTGGGCTCCACCATCAATAATGGTTGACAAATTTTTCATTAAAAAAGAGATATTTTGTACTTTTATCCTTCTGATACAATCAAAACAGGTCAAATTATGTGAAAATTAAGAACAAAAGTGGATAAGAGTAATAATTGGAAATTGAAAAATAGGAAACAGATAAGAACAATCAGAATAATTAGTTAAAATGCAAAATTATTATTTTACTTCAAATTATGACAAAAATTTTAAATCTTTTACCATAATTTTCACATAAACTTTTGAAGGACATTTTTTGGTGAAATGAGAAAAAAGTCTGAGTGAACTATATTATAATATTTTAATTATTAATTATGAACAATAAAGCTATACAAATTTTATTTTAAAAATTAAATATTACAATATACATTTAGGACACCCCTTAATTTTACTTACTAGCCATTCGCGGTGCCCTTGCAGACCTTCAATATCAAGAAGCTTAACAGCGACAGGTTGAGCCTTCAAACCCTGTCGAAAATTCTCGTCAATATATCCTTTATGCACAGTACCAAATCCTCCTTCTCCCAACAAGTAATTGCTCGAGAAATTCTGCGTAATCGCACGCAATTCGCTCAGCTGAAAAACATGCAAATCAGCCCCAAATGGATGCGTGACCTCTTCGTTCACTCTAGCAGAAGAAGCAGTGCTGGTACTGAGATCAGAAAAAGATAACCGGCGAAACGACGGCAACTCCACGATTTCCTTCGAGAACTCCGACCGCCTCGGCCTACATCGACTGAAACTGCGAAACACCGTTCGGTCTTCGATCGAGCAGCAATTCGCCGTCACTGGCCGCCATGGCCGCCGCTTGTTGGATGAGTTAAGCTTGTTCTTGTTATTATTGGCGGTCGCCATTGAAGCTGACGACGAAGAAGATGGAGGAGGAGGACGAAGAACAGAACTAGGCATTGCAGTGCGTAATTACTAGCTACACTTCTGAACGACCACCACACCAACAACGACGATGACAACAACAACAACGAGTATCTTATCGTAATTAGTAAGAAGAAGGACAAAAATTATATAAAGATCGATCAGAGAGACATTCTTGTGCAACTGCTCCAACCACTCTACTACATCTTCTACGTTCTTTATACATTCTTTGGAGAATTGCGTGTCCTCTGTCCTCATGCAGAAGTGAAGGCTCATGTATGGGACCCGCGCGAGGTTTTATTCCGACAATTGGGCCCGCTGTGGATTTTTGAGATCAGACGGTTAGGATCATTTGAGTGTTGTGACTTTTGTGGGTATGGAGGTGACCCTGATTAAAATAGTGTGTTCTTGTGTGTTTACTTTGACGGTGATAGGATAAGAATGTGATTTTCGTAGATTTGTTGGATCTGTGGTGTGGGGACACGTGGAGTAATCTGAGCGGTAACGGGTGTAGATGAGGTCCCACGTGTATGAGCGATGGGATGAGAGCAGCTGCTTTGGCTGCGTTGCTGGGAGCAGGTGAAGAGGTGTTGAGTGACGTGTAGGCGACCTCACTCTCCTGCTCCAACACTGCTGGGACCGCTACAACAGTGTATGAAAGTTGAAAAGTAACAGTTTCACATTGTTACTTTTCAACTTTCATACATCGCTCCACCACTGCTCATTCCTCTGTGTTCGCTGTAGCTGTTACTCTCTGTTCGCTGCTGCCCGTTGTTAGAAAAAGAATTATGTTTAAATAGAAATAAAAAGTTTTAAATAGTTCACATTGTTAAATTGAAAAAATAAAGTTAAGATATAAGAAAATAGTGTACTAGTCTCTTTGTTTAGAAGAAAAAAGAGAAAATAGACCCATATTAGACCTATATTCATGATATAATTAAAATATATTATTTAAATGGATCAAAGACAAGAGCCTTGAGCCTTGAGCCTTGTGGCCTTGATTCGTTAAGCCCTTATTTTATTTCTTTTAAATTTAAATTTCGAATTAAAATTGTCATTAACTGTCTTAAGACAGTTTTTTACAGTTTTTATAGTTTGGTGACTGTTTGAATATTAGTACTAATTCAAACACACCTTTTCTGATTAATATATAATACATATTTTTACAAGAAAGTTAATACTGATTTTTTAAGAAGAAAATTTCATAAATTTGATTTATTTCAGTTGACAGAAATCGAATTTTGGTGCTATAATTCGATTGAACAGTTGTATCCTAGGAGTCAGATTTCATAGACTTCAAGCACTCGGGAAGGAAACAAATTCTGTCTTAGGACATTGCTCTCGCAAGCCTTTGTTCTAATTTTTCTATTCTCCTAATAATTATTTTATTTACTTTATTAGTATATACTAACACCCCTTGTTGTTTCTATGCACACACCCATCGCCCCTGCTGCTACTAATTGTTCGCCATTGTTGTTGGCTCACTA
>JAJIYU010014167.1:0-13381 GCA_030144865.1 Tinospora cordifolia
CCTCCGCGGCGATTCGAACCTAAGACCTAGGGCTCAAGTACTTATTTCTTTCTTCATCCGCTACCATTGAGTCAAGTGGCTCAATGGTAGCGGATGAAGAAAGAAATGAGTACTTGAGCCCTAGGTCTTAGGTTCGAATCTCCGCGGAGGCGAAAGAAAACCCTTGGGGGCAGGGACAGTACCTTGTGAGTGACACGCCATGATGTGGGCCCTACGACGTGGGTAAGAGTCCCGGTAAGATTCCCGGTGGGTGTTACACATTTTGAGTTTACAGTGATGTCATTTGGTTGGACCAACCCACCAACTGCATTCATGGACTTAATGAAGAGAGTCTTGTGACAATATCTAGATCAATTCATAGTAGTGTTCGTTGATGATACCTTAATCTACTTCAGATCGAAAACTGAACATATAGAACATTTGAAAATTGTGTTGGGCACACTGAAGAGAAATGAATTGTACACTAAGTTTAGCAAGTGTGAGTTTTGAATGAAGATAACCAAGTTTCTTGGCCACGTAGTTTTGGCGAAGGGATATTAGTTGATCCAGATAAAGTGGAGTCGGTGGTTAATTGGAAGCAGCCAAAAAATGTAACATAAATCAAAAGCTTCTTGGGTTTGGCAAGATACTTTCGAAGGTTTATTCAGGATGCCTCCAAGTTAGCTGGGCCTATGACTAAGCTGATTAGGAAAGGAAAGAATTTCATCTGGGATGAAAAGTGCGAGGAATCTTTCCAAGAGTTGAAGAAGAGGTTAACTCTAGTTCCAATTTTAGTTACCCCTACACGTGGTATTGGATACGTTCTGTATACAGATCCATCACAGAATGGGTTGAGTGTCGCATTGATCCAAGAGTGAAAAGTCATTGCTTAAGCCTCTCGACAGCTGAAAATTCATGAGCATAACTATCTTATGCATGACCTAGAACTAGCTGCTATTGTGTTTGCTTTAAAGATTTGGAGGCATTATCTCTATGGAGATAGATTCGATCTATTTTCAAACCATAAGAGCCTAAAGTTCATCTATACTTAGAAGGAGCTAAACTTGAGACAACAGAGATGGATGGAATTTCTGAAGGACTATGACTTTCAACTTCACTACTATCTAGGAAAAGCTAATGTTGTAGTTGATGCCTTTAGTAGAAAGTTCGATAAGAGGAATGAAGAAAAATGACAAATGTATCAGCTAATCAGTGACTACAATCTGAGTGTAACTTTAAGCATGAAGCAAGCTTACCTATATGCATTGGTTTGCCAACCAAACTTGCTACGGTAGATTAGAGATGAATAGAAATACGACAATTGGATTGTAGACTTCACAAAAGGTGTCAAGCAAGGCAAACATACCAATTTCACAATCAATGTTGATGGTACATTAAAACTTGAAAACAGAGTTTGTATACCAGAAATTGGTAGAGTAGAAGGACCTTATTGGATTAAGCTCATCAGACCAAGTACACGATGCATCCAGAAGGTGATAAGATGTATTAGAATCTCAGGAAGACTTACTAGTGGAGAGGTATGAAGAGGGACATAGCCAAGTATGTCTCTAAATGTCTAACCTATCAGCAGGTAAAGGCTAAACACAGGAAACCCTCGGGGATGTTGCAACCATTTTCAATTCCAAAATGGAAGTGGGATAATACTGTAATTAATTTCATAAGTGGCCTACTTAGAAAATTAGAAAGGTGAAGACATAGTATGGGTGATTGGAGATGGTCTCACAAAGGTAGCTCATTTCCTACCCATCCATTCTACAGATACAACTGGAAAACTAGGAGAACTGTACATCATGGAGATAGTAAGGCTGCATAGTGTACCCAAAATCATTATGTCAGATAGGGATTCCATATTCACATATCAGTTCTAGTAGAGCCTACAGAAGGAACTAGGTAATAGTCTCACCATGAGTATTGTATACCATCCTCAGACAGATGGGTTGTCTGAGAGAGTGATATAGATATTAGAAGATATGTTGAGAGTGTATGTCCTTGACTTCAAGGCTAATTAGAGCAAATACTTGCACTTAGCAAAATTCGTTTACAATAACAGTTACAATGCAAGTATCAAAATGATTTCGTACGAAGCTCTCTATGGTAGACCCTGTAGATCTCCATCATGCTAGGCAAATGTTTAGGATCATGTACTTATAGGGCCAAACATAGTAGAAAAGGTGAATGAATAGTTGAAACATATACAAAAGAGATTAAACACAACCAGAGTAGTCAAAAGTGCAATGCAGATAAGAGGAGAAGACCTATAGAATCCCAAGAGGGTGATAGAGTGTTCTTGAGGATCGACCTTTAGAAGGGAATTAAAAGTTTTGGGATCAACGGGAAACAACCAAGGTTCATAGGTCTTTTCGAAATACTTAGTTGAGTTGGTGAGTGTGCCTACGAGCTGGATCTACCAAACAGAATGTCCCCAATCTACAACATATTCCACGTATCAATTATGTGAAAATATGAATCGGACCCCTTTCACATCATTTATTGGGAGGAAGTCAACATTTGGAATGATGCCACATACAAAGAACTAGCCATCATAATAGTAAATCTTAAAGTGCAGAGTCTTAGAACCAATGACATCCCTCTAGTCAAGGTTCTTTGGATACATCATGATCTTCCATCAAGGAGTTAGAGAGCGAAATGCAAAAGAAGTACCCAAATATCTTCACCAGGAGTGGCTGACTAAAGAACATCATACAAGTTTGTAATCATTCTTTAAATTTTGAGGAAGAAATTTTTTTAAGGGAGGTAGATTATAATAACCCACAAGCATACAACAATAAAAAAACAAAAAAATGTGGCACACAAGGACCGTGGTCCCCAAATTCGGACCACGATATTGCGTTAGTGAAGAAAAGCAACCGCAGGACCGCAATCCTGTGTGGAGAGACCATAGTCCTGTGTCCCAATCATCGTGAAGAGAAATTTCACTTGAAGACTGTAGTCCAGGGTTAGAAGGATCACAGTTTTGCAATAAAAATTCGTCAAAGATTTGCAATGGTGGTCTGAGACTGCGGTCTTACTATTAGGGCATTGGTAAGACCACAATCCTACGGACCAAAGACCATGGTCCTGCAATTTAAAACTAGAAATGGATGGTGGAATGCTAAGACATGTATATATATATATATACATACACACACACACACACACACAAGTGCACAACCCTATTTACAATTCGATTCTGCAATCGCTCATCCTGTGCTCGCAAAGAAAACCCAAAAGGACTATAACCGTTTTCCTTGGGATAATAGTGTAACTTAAAGTACCCCAAAAGGACTATTGAAGGAGGGACGATTACAGAGAGGTATAATGCACTTATAACCACTAAAATAATTATCTCTAATCGTAAGTTTGATGCATCAAAGTTTCAAGTACGAGGGAAATGGAAAATGTGCCCAGAATGTGATTTCCTAGAATACCTTATGACTACCATAGTGCTGCACATAGTAAATTGCAAGAATAACCTTGTTTTACCACGGCGACGCTGGGAGTACCGCATTTACACAATAAACAATTAGTTTATCATATTTTTTTGCATGAAATTGTAACATCTATAGTATTTGACAGTTATGACCCATTTGTGTAACATATAACTTGTAGATCGCTTAATGATGGTTTTGGGGGTTAAAAATAGTATGAACATTTACACTGACAAAATTTTGCATGTTAAACTACTAGGTTGAGATTTATGACCACCAAGGCGAAAGTTAAAACACAAAGATTATAATAACAAGTTGAAGTGACTACTTGAACTCTTTCATATTATTTGGGTTAGAATGTGAAATGTAATTGTGTGTGTTTATTTTTATTCCTTGTTTAGAAGCATGCTAGGGGTGTATGCATATCAAATGAATGCTTGTCTTCCTTTTTGTGGATTCATGGAATGCAATACATCATGTGAATGTTTATTACAGTTTAAAATCCATGTTACGCATGCAATGTAATGATTATTATATCTGATGTGACTATAAGCATGATTGATTGTTTATTTATATCATTTACCATGCATTGTGGATATTGGAATTGTGAAAATGCTTATGGTTACTAATTTAAGATGATTAAGTAAATGAACCATGTACCAACGCGATGATGAGGATACTATGGTTAGGTCTGGCATCATCGTTGGTATTCCTAGCCCTAGGTGGGTCTCTGATTGAAATGGGATTAAGAGTCTAAGTGAGACTTCACTCCTTGGTTTGATGATTGAGTACGACATCAACCCTGAGATAGGGTTCCAAGTTTAGGCTATACATTGAATACTTCAAACCTAAGTTGAAATTTAATACCCTATTTCCCCTGAATCGTCTGTAAATTACGTGGAGCACACCACTCGGCTGGGAGGTGGGCCAGTGTCACATTATTTCTATTTTTTTTTCTTTTACTCTTTCCATTTTAGTCCCATGTCTCTGGGATTTCTTGAGTATCATTATCTCATAAACTTTCCTTAAAAAGTAAGATGTAATTTTAATAAAATCTCAGTAATTGAAATATAAGTTGTACAAAATCCTACTCATGCAATAATTTAGAAAACAAATAACATTTTAGAAACATTTAAACAAAATAATTCTATATCATTAATCTCTTTCAAAATTCAAAGGTACATAGCCTTTGTATCTATTGCGGTGGAATCAATCTCAAATAACAAAATTTGGGCCAACATACCCTACAATTAATTAAAATTTCTCTATTTTAAATAAAATAATACCTATGTGGCTATCATGCTGTCTCTGTCAATCAATTTCTTGAAATGTTAGAAAAAAGGAGGGTGAGCACAAAGCACAGTGGGTCATTCTAAATATTTAATTCATTATTTTAACAAATAAGACATACATGTCAAACAATTCCAAACACTAAGTAATTCAATCAATTTCTTGCTTAATAGTTGTAGTTAAGATCGAAAGGGGTTAATCATGGTGTTCTCATCAAAACTCATATCAAAGAAAGAAAGACATCCTTTTATGCCCATTTTCAATAGATTTAGGGCCTCACCCATTATCCAAATATTTTGGGACTCTTACCCATGTGAACTAGAGACAAACCCATAGTTCCAATCTTAAGAACACCCACAACAATCCCCTATGGGACACTGTGTTGGTACGTAGTCATAGTCTTAATTAATCTTATATTAAGTATAACAATAAAAAATAATAAACAAAAATTAAGTTCAGCATGTGAGCACAATAGCACATGGCATGGATCACGGTAGCACATCGCATACATCTTTATTCATGCAAACGTAAGCATGTGAAATCTAATCATGGCACGTATGATTAACTCAAATAAAACATGCATATTTTAACACAATCACACATGAATATCCAATTGAAATCAAAATAATATATTAAAATTCAGAAATCACTTCCACCTCAATAGTTTTGCTCCTCCAAAACTTCAGTTGAACCCTTTTTAGATTTTTCCAATTTCTATCACAAAATTTGTGTAACACTTCATTACTTCTACACCAATTGCTATTTAGAATAATACAAGACAAAGAAAGAAAGCTAAGAGAGGGACAGAGGGAGAGAGAGAAAGAGAGCAAGAAGGACTTGTTAGTTCTTGCTTAAATGAAGAGAATGAGAGGACAAGAGGCGTTTATATAGAGTTTCAGTGTGTAAGAATTAACAGTTTTGGATGTTTCCATAGAAGAAACTTGCCAATTCCTCTAATCTTTGCGCACAATAGATTGCGGCTAGGGTTTTGGGTGTTAAACACTTTCTAATTCGTTCTTACATGTAAAGTCTCAGATTTTTGTCGTATGTGACTGTGGTCTAGGACCGCGGTCCTCACATGTAAGACTGCAGTCTTGCGGTCCCTTAATCGCAAGACCAAGGTCCTCTCATGGAAGACTATGGTCTTAAGTTTTCCTTGACGCAAGACCATCTTTTTTTTCCACAACATTTCCTTCTATTTTCCATTTTATTTTCCATTTCCTTCTATTTTCTATTTTATTTACCATTTCCTTATATTTTCCATTTTATTTCTAACAAAGTAAAACTTGCTAATATATCTAAAAAACTTGCTAAGTTTGTCATTTCAACACATGTGAAAACATCTAATGTATCATTATATATATTTTCTAACTCTTATTTATTGAATTTCCAAATTTTTCAGGGTATTACATGGAATGCTGAGGAAGAATTCCTTTCGGTCTTAATGTTAACTTAAACAATTGAATTCTTGAAACACTTAATGTACTACAAGTGCTTGTATGTTTGTATTTTGACTATTATAATGCTTGAGATGTTTTGTGTAAGATCCACTGGGCTCTTAAGCTCCTCCCACAAATATCTTTTTAGGTAACATTTGAAGACATGGGTGCCGATAAGCGATAGAGATAAATCTTGTAGAATTGATGTCCTCAATATTGAGGATGGTTAGGAGTTAGTAGAATATTTACTACTTTCAGTTGTAAGGCATTGGACCCGCATTTGATTCATGTTTTTGTTTATTAAACTAGGCCATGGGCCAAGTCTTTGTTGATTTCATTCATTTGAACTTAGGCACGAGGTCTGAGCATTTTACTTATTTCTAAGTTTGATCATATGGATATCATTATTTTTTGACATATCATCCCTATGCTCCAGCTATGCATGATATTTTGTTTATGTTTCCGCACTCTAATATTTCATTAGAATGATATGAGAAAGGAAAGATCACAAGTTACATCCCGATCTCCAGATATGGAGTGACCGCATATTTCATCTCGAGCTGAGAGACGAAGACGCCCAATCAGCAGCATGTGCAACAGGATTCAAGGGCTATGGTGTTAAAACCTAACAAGGCCAACATGGTAGTTGATGCCCTTAGTCGGAAGGCCTATTGGAGAATGATTACAACAATAAAACTAAGGAGCAACATATGTCCCTATCAACCACTATTGTCAAGTTAAAACTACCATGAAATATATTTGAATCTCAAGGATTGGATAAGTGGATAATGAAAATTAAAGCCAACATACAAATGGAAAAACATCTCGATTTTAAGTTTGATGTAAATGACAGAGTAAGACTCAAGGAATGAGTTTGTTTACCCGAGGATAAATAATTGAGGTGGACTATCATCGATGAAACCCATTAGGCTAAATATTTCCTACACTCGAGAAGAGACAAAATTTACAAAAGTCTCAAAATACTTATTGGTAGAGGGGAATAGAGTGAAACATGATTGAGTACGTGTCAAGAAGTGTGACTTGTTAACAAAGAAAAGCCTAACACCACAAGTTGTTTGGTTTACTTCCACTTTCATAAATACCAAAATGAAAATGGGAGAAAATTACCATGGAATTTGTGACAAAACCCTTTAAGAACCTAAAAAATGAAGATAAATATGGGTAATTGTGGATAGGCTGACCAAAATGGCTCACTTCTTACCAATAAAAGCCATAGATCGAGTTCACAAGCTAGGAGAACTGTACATGAAAGAGATAATGAGGCTGCACAACATCCCAAAAGCCATTGTGTTAGATCAAAATGCATGTTTCGCCCTACGATTCTAGTTGAGCCCACAGAGACCATGCTCACTATGAACACAACTTTCCACCCACATATAGATGGCCAATCCGAGAGGGTAATTCAGATTCTTGAAGACATGCTCAAAGTTTGTACCTTGGGCTTCAAGGGAAACTAGAGAAACACTTAAACTTGGGAAAGTTTGCATAGAATAACAACTACTAACCTAATATACAAATGGCTCCATTTGAAGCATTGTTTGAGACAAAATGCAAATCTCTTATATGTTGAGCTAATCTAAAATCTTTGAAGCATTATATGGACAAAATCTTTCTTCGTATTAGTCCAAGGAAAGGCATCAACAGGTTCGTTGTGAAAGGCAAATTGGCACTACAATTTATTAGGATTTTTGAGATTGTTTGGCACCGACGTTGGAATTAATACTAGGCATGCCATATATTAATGTATAAATGGGAGTTATAACTTCACAAATATGCCTAGTTCACGTGCTCAAACTTCTTCATATGCTCACGGTCATGAGTCAAACACAGCTTTACCAATAAGAACCATGAGTTGCATGAATAATGTTCTTCACCAACTACCATTTAATGTTATTTTAACTTCTCTAAGCAAGTAGGCACGAGCTCATGAGTGGTTGAGCACTTCCATGCACCTAATATTAACCACCATGCCCCTCTCCACCAACCCCTACAAGCCTTACACTTCCTCATTTATCTACAAATAGCGTGAGGATGATTTAAGCTTACTCTTTGGTAAATCCTTGGAAGTAGGTGTGTGTGAGTTTGAGATTCATGAGTGGCACTTGGAGGCTTGAAAATTAGTGCTCTAGAACCCTTTGTAAGTATTCCTAACTCCCTTTTTTTTTTAATTTCACTTCTATATATAGATGAAATCACACACTTTCACATGACAAATCATATGTATTTTATCACCTACTTTGGTTGAAATTCATGTGAAACCTAAATTAAATGACATATGAGCTTAAACATCAGTAAAAAGTGGCCATTTTCACAAGTACAATGCCCTAAATGATCTAAATATATGATGGATAAGCCAAGGACGAACCTCAAAAAGATAAGTGGTTATTCACCAATTAACTTGAGATTTGAGACCTTGTGACCAACTATCTTTGGACTTATTTTCAAACGTGGTCTTGACCACATTAGACCTTAGACCTTATTCCTTTAGAATTTACCCAAACCCACCATTGAAACACAACAACAATGGTGAAAACTTACGACCCAAGGAAGGAGAATCAAACGTGAAAAGTTACTTGTAAACACAATATCTCACTTGCTGTCATGTGTAGTCAATGAAATGGAAATGTGTCATTTTGATCTTGAAATTGAGGACATATTAAATTGAAACCTCTGTGACATCTTCAAGCTCAAAGAAACAAATAAAACAAGTCTAGAATGTGCAAATCCAATACGTAGATGGCCCAAACCTAGAGATTCGCACAACTCTTCGTACATGGAGTAGTGCACTGCTTCAACTTCTTGTATCCTAGTGGAACACTAGAGTGCAAAACACTACATTGAGATTTTCTTGAACATTGAAATTCTTGATTTTTTAGTTTTGGATACTCATGTAATGGTCGATGCTTGAGGATCCAAAAGTGTGATTATTTAGAGACAAAAGTGAACCATACACATACATTAGGACTTGAGTCTAAGTATACAACTTGGTTTAATGAATATGCACTTAAAATTAGTGCCTACATGCATGTATGCGAAACTAGACATGCACTAAATGAGTTGTAATAGTCAAGGACGTTCACTATGTTCAATGAATAGTCGCTAAGGTGGCAGTAATTTCTTATTTACATGCTTTCTAACTATATTTACAAGCATACTATATTTACACACATATTATGTGTAAAATGGCCTAAGTGGTATTCTAGAATACCCCATTGATTATTATGTAATGAAATATCTAAGTATGATTTGAAATATATGATTATTGGTACGATGACATGATTGAATATGTTGGATGTTATGTTCATGCACATAGACCATGATAGATATAGAGCATGCCCATGAATTATAGTTTGTTTGTTAATATCAATGCTTGAGAATAGAATGCATATGAAAGGATAATTTATAAATTACCATAAATGCATTTGTACTTGCATGAAATACATATATAGATAGTGAAATCGAAATTATATGATCCAAGTTGAGAATAATCTTGGTGTTATATGCTTTTCAATGTTCATTCATTGAATACAATACGTGATTTTATTAAAACATTGAGTAACTGGGCATAAAATAATATTTTAAAAAGATAATAACTCATTTTAAGGGAAGGTTAGTCTACAACCAATCATTGGAAGTGCTCGTGATGACGTCTCACACGAGAGACTTGTCTGTAATCATGCATATAAGAATGATTGTGACGTGTGTATCTTCATGGTCCATCCAAAGGGTCAATGAACAAATGGATGTACAACTCTTGACACCAATAATGTTTTCGTGGGAGTCAATTGGCCAAATTACCTAGGGTAGGCCTCCCTACCTAAACCAATTGTTTCGTGGGAGTCAATTGGCCAAATTACCTAAGGTAGGCCTCCTTACCTAGACCTATTGAAACATAACTTGATGTTTGTATCACCTAATCTATTATAATGGTTTCATGTGTGACTTAATGATCCACTAGGCTCGTAGAGCTCACTCTTTCCCTTTTTATATATGCGAGTACCCGATGAAGGGTTGTAGTCTCTCAATTTCAAAATTTATCTTTTCTTCTTCTTCTTCTTCTTCTTCTTCTTCTTCTTCTTCTTCTTTTTCTTCTTCTTCTTCTTTTTCTTCTTCTTCTTTTATCACTTTAGATTCATTAATGGGATGTAACCTAATGAATGAACTGTACTTGATGTAAGTTTTGTGCCCAAGAAGATAGGGCAATAAACTTGATGGGGCTCACCTGAAAAGGGCAACTTTTGAATGAATTGATCACAACACATTAAGTGTGTGAATACCTTGAAAAAATTGAAAAGATGAGAGATCAACATAGGATTTATTTCATATAGATCCAGTTCATATATCAATATTGAAACTTATTTCGATTTCACGTATTTCATTTTCGAGATTTGGATCAATATCTTTTATTATTATAATGTATGGTTGTTTCTACTGTACTAGTTTTTATCTAAATTCTCTATAGGTATTTTCAATCTGATTTTTTAAAGGGCCTCTTTAATAATTTAGCTACAAAATGGTGATCACAAGAATGAGTGCAAGGAATTATAGGCCTTTTTACACTACACCAATTTTGATATTTAGCAACACAATTTTTAGCAAAAAAAATATTTTTATTGCTGTTTTCATTAAAAAAATTTATAAAAATAGCTACGAATTTTTTTATTGGTGAATATTACTTTTAGCAACAAAAATAATAATTTTCTTACTACTTCTTAAAAAAATATTAATAAGATTAAAAACAATTTATATAAATATATAATTTTAATAACAACATTTTCATTAAAAGTTAATTTTGTTATTACTCCTATAAAAACTTAATAGCAATAAACATATTTTTTGTTACTAAATGTCTATTTAGTGACAAAATTCTTCCAATGCTTCCCTCTTTCCAGACACACAAACCATGGGGTTTTAGGCACAGCGGCGATGACAGAAGATTAATAACCATGGCGTTTGTGCTGGTGGAATCGATGCAATGTTTCGGCAAGAAAAATACCGTCGTGGCGGTGACGCATTGCAAGCGGGGCCGAGGTCTGATCAAGATTAATGGTTGTCCAATTGAGCTAGTCTAGTCGGAGATTCTTCGATTCAAGGCATTTTAGCCGATTCTTCTTCTCGGCCGGCAACAATTTGCCAGTGTTGACGCGAGAATCAAAGTGCGAGGTGGAGGTCCTACTTTGCAGATCTATGCGATCCTGCAGAGCATTGCCAAGGCCTTGGTCACTTATTACCAGAAGTACGTCGACGAACAATCCAAGAAGAATCAAGGATATTTTGGTGCGCTTCGTTCGTACGCTTATTGTCACGAATTTGAGTTGTTGTGAGCCGAAGAAGTTTGGTGAATGTAGTGTGCGTGCTAGGTTTCAGAAATCGTACTGTTGAGAGGTTTGTGTATGTGTGTTTTTTTTTCTCATTGCGTTGGAATGAGATTTTTTGGGTTTTATGTTGAGATCGCTCAGAGTTTGAGTTATGGTTGTTTCTACGGAAGGATTTGTTTTGTTTGATGGAGTTGATTTATGATTAAGTTTCTGATGTAATTGAAATTTTCTACGCTTTTTATGATTGTTAATTGGTAAAACATTTTAAACCTCTAAAAAAATCAAATCTATTTCGTCTTAATGTTTCAATGAAAAAAAATTGTTTTTTCTCAAATGTTTATTGAGTACTGGCTTTTTTTTCTTGGGTGAAATTCAAGAATTTCGAGTGATCTGCTTTGGAAGATTAATGTTGTGAAGCATTTTGATTGAATGTTAGGTATAGGTGGAGCCAAATCAATAGAATAGGCTAGTACTCCTATGGGTTTGGGGTTTTCGTACAAATCTAGCTCTGATGGAACTAAGAATTAGGGTTTTTTTTCAACGAGAACTTGGATTTAGAGTATTCTTTATTAGACATAGGGAATCTTACTGTTGTTAAGTGTATTAGACACAATCTTAGATGATGCATTGCCTAACCTATAGTGCTACATATTAAACAAATAATTTATAGAAGAGATGATGTTGGTGGGTCCGTTCTTCACCCTTTGACTGTATAGATTGATTCTCAAACTAGCATGAACATCATCAAAGAATTTTAGTAAGTTTCCATAATTTATCACAAAATCCATTACAGAGGCAGCAAAAAATATTTCTACATGCTATCACAATTATCTTGATAAGTGTAAGGTAATGGCCTAATTTAAAGGTTTAAAGTCTAATATAAGCCAAAATGCCTTAGCTAAGTGCTACTAGAATCTTGAGAGGTGGAAGTAATGAAGATAAGATTCCAACAAGCTTGAACTTCAAAGCAGCTCACTCATCACTCACCTTCCAATCCCATAAGCCAACCTCTGTTATCTGTGGATACCAATTAATGAAAAAAAATTGTAAAAAAGAATATTTGCTTTATATATATTATTTTTTCTTATTTATCTTATTGGAAAATCTTAGAAGTGGATATGTTTTGGGTAGCCGACCAACTCCTTTTCTATCATAAATGGGGAAGGTGACTAGCTTTGCTAGGTGGCATGCATGAGCTAGTGATTCTCTCTGGATCTGTAAAGAAATACTGGGTTTTGTTTGTTGTACTTAGGTACTAACAATGGCTGCATCTTTTATGTTCCTTCAATGGCGAGTTTTTAAATTTCATCATTAAAGGACATCTATACATACATACAGTGTTCTACAGTGTTGTCATGGAGAAAAACACGTATTAATTATTGTTTGTTGGATCTATGTTCTTATATATATACAAACATGTATATATGTATGTGTGTGTGTGTGTATGTGTGTGTTTATCTTGCTAGAGATTATTGGCTTGGTAAAGATCTTACATGAGGTTATTTAGGAGCTTAGCTGCTCTCAACTTCTCACTAGGCCCTCCACATATTGATATAAGCTCCTTGAACTCCAAAAGAACGCTATTGCATTAGACACAACACCTTGAGTTGCTAGAATCCTCAAGAGCAAATTATAGGCACAAAAATTTTTATTGCATTATTAAAGATCAATATAATGTTATTCAGCATATAGTGGCCTGCATAGAAACATAAGTAAAAATAATATTTGTAATGAATCAAAGATGTCTCTCCACATTGTTATATATTTTTTCAAATTTTCTTAAATTTTTTTAAATAAAATCATCCACCCTTGTGGGGATGCTGCTAGCAAAAAATAAATAAATCGAGGGTATGTTTGAACAATGAAAACATATATATATATATAT
>JAJIYU010014168.1:0-13424 GCA_030144865.1 Tinospora cordifolia
TATTAGACATATAGAATTGTTGGGTAAATATACGCTTCTCTATTTAAATAAGAAAATAATATTTTTAGTATGATATTAATATAGAAAAGTATGTGTATAAAGTATTAATTAATACACTCATGAAAATAATATTTCGTTTAGTATGATAGTAATATACAAAGAGAAGTATATGTGTAAAGGAAATGCATTCATGAATGAAATATCTCATTGGTGTATGTTAAGGTATGCATATGTAGGAAATGATAGTCCCATATTGGAAAGATAGAAACGCTATTTGGAAGAAGGCCCTATATAAACCCCCCTACTCCACCCATTTCATTCATCCCAAAGACAAGAGTTGGAAATTTCTCTTGCTCTCTCTCTTTGCCTCCTTCTTGACAACCTTAGTTCTAGTTCTTCTTTGCTTGAGCTATTCTAAATAGTTCGTGAAGTAGTAGCAACGAAGTGCTACAAAGAATTTAGGAAGCGATCTCGAGGTGAGTTTTTTTCCTTTCTTTTACTTTATTATTTTGATTTAGATAATGTTTGCTTGTTTGTTAGTTCGATTTTATTCTTTGCATTTGTGTCATTTAATTATCATGTTGCGCATGACCAAGAGAGTATGCTCTGTAGTTGCGTCTTGTATGGTCTTCTACATCAGAAATCGAAAGTCATTTTTCCTATTTGAAAGAGTACGCTCTGTAGTTGCGTCTCGTACGATCTTCTACATCAGAAATCAAAAATATGTGCTTATGTTGATTTATGATGTTATACTGTTGGTATGCTTAATTATTGTTGAAATATTTATTTACTATGCTCTTGCACACAAAAATAAGATTAAATAAGATTTCAACCACGTACCGGTATGGGGGACTTTCTGTGTTCCATGTCGAATTGGAACTCGCTGTCAATACTGACACCAGAACAGAACAAGTTTCAAGAATGATCCTACTAGAGATGGGTTTGAGTTTTAGAATTGATCTCTCTCCCTAGATCTGGAGCACAGAGGTTATTCCCGTTCGGTCTAAATTACGACTGAATTAATGTATTGGTTAAATCGAATTAATCTCTGAAAGTGTTTGATATGCTTGTATTGTTTGGTTGAAATAATGGATTAAATAGATTGAATGATTTATTGGGCTTTTTAGCTCACCCCCCCTATTTTTCACATCTCAGGGAATTAATCAGCTTACAAGGAGATTTATCTATTAAAAGTTTTTATTTATTTCAATGTAGGACGCATCGGGCCAAGCTAAAACATGTATCAGATTTGAATTTATTTTTCGCTGTAATAGATTATTGTACTCAAAATTTTTGAATGAATAAATGAAGAATCTTATTTACCATGATGTCATTTTGTACATGGCTAATGTACACAAGAAACCTAATGGATTTGGGTCCAAGAAGAAGAAAATGTAGCACGGGCCCGTCTCCTTGGCATCCCAAGATTTTTGATCAAAGAGAGTTGAACCGTCAGATGACGTGGAAGATGGGACTTGGGAAGTAGGGTGTTACAGGTAGCCACAATTTGGACAATGATTTCATCCATGTATAAATTTGTTATTTACATTAATCATTTAAAATTTAGACTGTGTGAATCTAATATTATACTTCTATGTGACAACGAAATAGGATCGCACTTGACATCATGCTACAATGATCTTTGCTTGAATAACAATTGACATTGCTCAGAGCTATGAATTGCATGGATTCCATAATAGATGTGCTTTTGGGGATTAATATTTGACCAATAAGTCATTTTAAGATCATTGAAGCAGCAAATGCACCATCGAACCCTATTGTGTCAGATGATGTTGAATCATCATAATTAATCTGAAGGTTTTTTACAAGAAAGTGTAGGGTATTGTAGGGTAATAAAAAAAAATTACATGGTATTTCATTTTGTAATGGCTTTAAACAATATATGTAATCATTATTGGATTTGTTTTGTGTGCATGTTATGACACTGAAATTTTTTTGATGTATGTTATTTTTTGTGCATGTTGTTAAGTCCCACACAAAAAAACCCATGAGGCTTCAGGAATGGAGTCTTAGCCATGTTGAAACTCACTAGCTAAGACCGATGGGATAGGCTCAGCTACCTTGGGATGAGATAGTCTTAGCCACCCTGGGCTGAGACTATTTGATGACTCTCAGCCTAAATAATCTCAACCCAGGGTGATCGAGACCCATTCTTGAGTCTCAGCCTAGGGTCATCGTGACTCAATGGTGATCCTTGATCTTATTTGGTTGAGACCCCATTCTTTTGGGTGTTTTAGTGCATTTGGGACCTTTACATTACAAAAGTAAATTAACAAAGTTGTGAGTGAATGGTTCAAACAATGCATCCGCAGTAGCGTCTGGTTTGAATAATGCATTTACAATATATCAAAACATCTTTCATTCTATTACCCAAAAAACAACCTTTATCTCTCTATTGCCCAACTAAAATTATCCTTTTTCTCAATTGACATGTACCCAAATTCCTTTGAAAATTTCATATCCGTAGATGTAACCCCAACAATTTATAGAATATGGTATTGGTACCTATTCGTCTCATAGATACCATCAACTGACAAAACTTTAGAAAAATACTTTAGTAACTCAACTGAAGGAGAATGAGCCTAAAAAATGTCCTTGACCATATTGCTTCTACTTTTGCACCCATGCACTCGATGTATTTCGTTCCACATAATAAATGTAAAAGTTGTTACATTTGTAACCAACCCTGGGCTTCTATTAATCTCTAGTTTTGCCTTGAATGGTAAATGGTCCTCAAGGTCAATTCATTCATTGAATTTCTTTCCTTCAATTTCATAAGTATCTCTCTAGGACGTTTATTGCCCATTGTCATTTGCAACATCATGCCAATCTCGTTGGTGTCCCACCTACCAACATATGTGTATCCTTCTAAGTATTTTGTTGACTCGTGGTTATGGATATTACATGCTACTATTAAAATCCATATTTGGCTGCTTGGATTCTTTCCATTCAATAAAAAGAGGCAATTACACTTCTTGGTTCCTATTTCAAATCTACATTTTTACTTCTTATCACCTTGAGTATCAACTTTTAACTCTTTATTTCCTTTTTTGTATGAACCGTATCTTTCATTTGCAAGATTTACTCTTGTTTGCCATCAATTCCCTCCAAAATATAAGTTTTTATGGTAACAACAAATCCATTCATTTTTTTTGTCCTTGTATTAAATAGTCCTATTGGTGTAAATTAAGCAATATAATTGACAATAATGTTTATAGATTGTTCTTTAACCTAAAATCATCATAATAAACTTTAATTAGTAAAAATAAGTATAGTATACAATCATGAAAAAAAGTGAACAAATTAAAAGTGGCAGTCAAAGTCTCAACCAAACAAGGTTGGGATTCGTGCCATGAGTCTCAATTTGTAGTACCACAAAATTCGTACGAAAATTTGATAAATAAAACTCAAATAAAATAATTTGAGTACAATAAACCTTGGAAAATCCTTGGAATTATTGTGCATAAGATGTACGAATCGATGTATAAAAGGATCGACGAACTAGAACGAAACACAAAATCATGCATAGGGACCATCCCTTGGTTACCATAGTAGTGACTTTAACTATAGTGATAATGTAACACCCCAATTCTCAATCCTTTCATTTTTGTCACATCAGAGTCACGTGCGGGGAAGCATGCTTGTTCTACATTAAATATTGTACACGTGTTGACCAACAAGCGTCAGGACATTAATTTCTCACAGTCAACTCATTCGAAACACCTTCTGGACACACTAAAACTCATATAAAACATTTGTCAGTTTCTTGGACATACCAAAAAAATATCTCATGTAAAAATAAAGAGATAACTAAACAATTTAGTCATCAAACTCAAATTTAAATCCTACAATGTCTGAAATAAAATTTCTAAATAGAAGTTTCTAAAACATGGCCTACATAGCGGAAAACTAACTCACAAGTAAAAGTTCAACATGTAAATCAATTTAACAAGCCATACACCCAGTTTGTAATAACCAATCAAAAGAAAATGTCATAAAACAACCACCATAGTGAGGTTTGCAGACTAGCTAGAAAATATCTTGGAGAGGTTGGTCAGCAAGCACTGCCTCAAATGTCACCTGAAATGAAAAGGTGGGGTAAGCTCGAGAGCCTAGTGGATCATACATAGTATATCCATAGCATTATTTAAATCAAACACAGAACATGCAATCACTTCTCATATATTAAGTGTTTCAAGTATTGATTTGTTTAGTAGTTGTTAGTAAGACGGAAGGGCTTAACCCTAATGTTCTCTTCTCATCATCATCATCATCATCAAGAAAAAGGAGAGGGGAAAAGTGCAATATTTGCCAAATTTCAATGGACTCTAAGGACACATCCATCATCAATCAATTTTGGAAGCACCCATAGTTCTATTATCGGGAACAGGGATAAACCTAGTGTTCCAATCTCAAGAACACCCACAGTGATTCCTCGTGGATCACTGCGATGGTAAATGGTTCAAATCTTAATTCAATGTTTTCGAAATTACACAAGCACAAGTTTCATTATATCATGTATGTATATCATTCCAACATAGAACATACACCACATATACATGTAAATCAGATATGTTAATTATCTCATGATGTCTAGGATAAAGTCATGCATATCTCATGTCATTAAAACATATAATCATCAAGCATGGGTAAATTGATCATTTTATTTAGCATTCATGTAAATATATGCAATCATGGTATCCAATCATCATTTAAATGCACCCTAGCATGCTTCTAGGCATTCAAAGCAATGTAAACACACAATATGTTCTGAAAAACTTCGAATAATACTAGGAAGCAAGGTAATCACTTCCACTTGTTACTTCTCTCAGCTTGTTCTTACTCTTGCCTTGATGGTTTGAAATCCCCAACCTAAGATTCACAAATCATTCTCTCAGTATTTGTTATACTTGTAATAGTATAAAGTTTAGGTATACTAGTCTTTTAGTAGTTTTAGCACATGGTCTGGGTAATAAGTTAAAATTGGTTGAATGTCATGTGTTTCTACCCCTAAACATCTCAATCGAAGAGGGGAGTACCAAAGCTGTTCATTTGCACGAGTGTACAGGGCATGTAGGGTTTCGTTCATGTACTGCGGTAATCACAACTCTTGTATGAAAAATAGGAAAAAATTGACACTGGGACGTGTTACTGTGGTAATCTAAGTGTTACTGTGGTATTCTCATAGTCTTAATCGTACTACCGAGGTAACATGGAACGTTATTGCAGTACTGCGACGGTAAATAGTACACTATCGCAATAGTCACACTGTTCTCCGAGAAAACTGCGCTTACATGCATTTGTTCTTGCTTTTCTCGCATGGTACTTTGATGTCCTACGATTATAGCAGTAAAATATGAATCATAATGATTAGAAGGGCGTTATACCTTGATCTTGTTTGCTGCTTCTCTTGTTTACCTGGCCAAAATACCTTGAACTCCTTCTGTGCACACTTACGTTCAAAGAAACATGTATGCACTTATAAGGCTTGAAACAATAACAAATAGACAAGTATTCTCCATTGAACAAAAAGCCTTACCTCGGTATTATTGTTCAAGCATGCATTACAATCAAATTTCTTGACAAATTGCGCACTCTTTCCTCTTTAATGTTTGTGAGACTACTAGAAGAGGGTGACACATGATGGGCTCAATTCAAAACGCGTGTGGGAGTAATGGAATGCCGTCTGAGGGTGGCTGATATCGATTTCTTGGAAGAGATAATGTGCGACTGTAGTATGACTAACCAGATTAGGGTTTCTTTGTGCAAGAGGACTATATATACTCCGGTTTTTAATTGCAATACCAGGTTATTCTGACCAAGTATCGCAGTACCACGTTTGCACTCTAAAATCTCGGGTTTTCAATCACAGTACCACGATAGTCGCTTGAAAAATCTCATTTTTGCACACACAACCAATTATCGAAGTACCGAAAATGGTTACTGCAGTACTGGAACTAGTTACCATGGTAGTCGTGTGGATTTTGGCAATTTCTTTTTTTTTTTTAATTTTCCTAAATTTTAGGGTATTTGTAACACTCCAGTTCTTGGTCCTTTCATTCTGTCACATTGGGGTCACGCATGGAGAAGCGCGCCCATTCTGCATTAAATACAGATACACGTGTGTTCTGCTGAGAGCTAAGATGTTACTATTCTCTCATTCAATTCTCATTAAATGTCTTTTGAACACACCAGCTCTCATGCAAATAATTTATCAATCTCTTGGACATACTAAGAGCAAAACCCACATAAATAAAACATCAAACTCTTGGACCAACTAAGATTTATCTCATGGAAAATAATTATTCTAATAAATGAGGTAACAATTTCGTATAACCAAACTTAATGAAATTTAGAGTGGAAATCTTGAACATTTATTCAAAACATGGCTCAAGTGGCCATACTCCAACCCAAACTAAAGGTTCCACAATTGAAATCATCTAATAAGCCATGCGCCCAATCTAATCATAGTACTCAATTAAAAATCAGAGAATAATCCGAACAGTAAGATCTATAATTGTCTATGTCCTTAAAACAACACTCGCCAAATGAACTTCTTCAATGATCTCCTGAAATGAAAATGGTGGGGTAAGTTCGAGAGCTTAATGGATCTTACACAGTACACCAATAACATTATTTAAATCAAACATAGAACATGCAAATACTTATCATACATTAGGCGTTTCAAACATTAAGTTCTCAAGACTGAAGGGTCTAACTCTAGTGTTCTCTCATCATTATCATATCGGAGGAGACAAGGAGAATGCACTATATGCCAAATTTCAATGGGATAGGGGCACACCCATCACCTAACATAGGAACTAAGGTCACACCCATCGCATTATTACCAAAGAATTAGGGTCACACCCATAGTTCTATCATCAAGAACTAGGGACAAACTTGTCATTCCTTATTGCGAGATTTTGCAGTGATCCCCCACGGACCACTGCGACGGTACTTGGTTCAATTCTTAATTTACCTTTGCTTGAACATCAGTGAACATCTCATAATAAGCATAGTTATCATTTCATCATGTAAAACGCATCATAGTACAATAACGTAATCATGCTGATCCTTTCAAAGAAACATAAATAAAGCAACAATCATTTCATGTTATAAAGCATTGTAAACACCAAACATGGACATATAACTCATGTTATTCTAGCATTCATGCGTTCATGTCATTCACAAATCATATAAACAACATCCTATCATGCTTCTAAGCATTCAAGAAATGTAAACGCACTACATGTTTAGTATTAAAATTCAAATAATACTAGTGAACAAGGTAATCACTTCCACCTGTTGCTATGCTATGCTTGTTCTAATCCTTGTTTCGGTGATTCGAATCCTCAACCTATAATGGTTTGATATCATAATTTAGTATCCTTAAACCATGATTCAATGTCCACTTAATCTAAGTAGTAATTGGTGTGCATTTAGGTAATATCATGTGTGTATTATCATGTTCTTCATTTGTGTACCGTGGTAGAGAAGGGTACTACCATAGTCACTCAAATCTAAGCATGAAACTCAAAAATAGGGTCTAGGACACATTATTGCAGTAATGCTTCGCATTACCGCGGTTGCCAGAATTGACAACACGCATTACCGCAATCCATTACTATGGAAACCAGAGAGGATTCTCTGTTTTGTATTACACTACTGCGGTAACTAGAGAGGTTTCGCGCAAATAGTATATTATTGAGGTCCATTACCATGGTAACCAGGCAATTTACTAGAAGTGTTGCTCTTGTGTGCACACATCTTAGTCCATCGTTCCTTCTGGTGTTTAACACTCTAACACACTGATATTAAGCTTAAACATTGATCTACATTGAAGGAGAATCATCATACCTTGGTTGTCTTTGTTTTTCTCCCTCGTTCCTCTCCAAGATGAGATCTCCAATCTTCTAATGATCTTGCCTCAAAAAAAAAAAAGAAAAAAAACAAAACGTGTATACATTTAGGAAATGTAGATCCATGATAAGAAATCATGATTTCAAGTGAGGTTTCGTGCTTTACCTGAGCACAAATGATTTAGAACGGTGCCTCAACTGATTTCCTTCCTTATTGATGTTGTTCTTCATGAATCTAAGCTTGAACACTAGTAGAAAAGGGTTTGAATGAGTGAAAACTAGTCTAGGATAGTTAGGGAAGGGACGGAAGTTTGATTGTTGGCAGCTAGTAATAGTTCTTGGAAGTTAGTGCGCGATGGTAGAGTTACAATGACGATTAGGATTTTTTGGCACACTGTTTATACATATATATGTCACTTATTACAGTGGTAACTTGAAGTATTACAGCGGTAACAAGAACCCTAACTCTCTAGGTTCTAGTTGCATTACCACGATAATCACAGGCATTACCATGGTAACTAGAATGTTGTTATTTTCTAGGTTTTTCTACGTTTAGAACCAGTATTGGTTACTATGTAGAGTTTTAATTTTTGCTTTGATTTTCCCATTGTTTTGTATATTGATCAAACATGTCCTAAACTATGATTTTCATGGGTTTTCTAAGGTTTATTGTGCTTGAATTATTTTTATTAAAATTTACCAAAACTCTATAAAAATTTTGGGGTATTACAGTATCACAAATAATGTTTGTGAAGTTTACGAAAATGTAGAAAATGTATTGTTCTAGTTGCCACAGTAGTGACAATGACTACCACGGTAGTGCAAGGAATACCCAAAAATCACACAGTTTTGGTTACTACTATAGAGAATTTTGCTACCATGGTAATGCAGAAGAATATAAGTTACGAATATGAAAACCCTAATGTGCATTGTTCTATCCTGCAGTTGTGCATTTCCTCCCATGAACCAAAACCAGCCGCCTCAAGTCAACTTCCCCTCCTCCCATACACATCCTGAGTCAGATCTACACCATTCAATCCTCTCTTGATAACCTTACAAGCATTGATAGAAGAAGAACTGCATAAACTATGAAGAGTTTAGATTGTGACACTTTCCTGAATGGTGAAACAGAAGTAATGCGTTTGCTTCACTTATAAACCATGATTTCAATCACTGTATTTGCACCATCTAAATTCACACTCGTTCTTATCGATATGATAGAACCCTAGAAACATTTAATGTGTTTCAGTGAGAGAAATAAGAGGAGTAGCAAAGAGGAACAAGGTATAACGTCTTTCTATTCAATATAATGCGTGTTTTAAACCTAGAGTTAGTGTGTTGAAGTCCCATGCACAAGAGGGAACGACGAATGGAAGAGCATGCAAGAAAGTCGTAATACCCCAAAAATTATACAAGATTCAATACATAAATAAAAACTAAATAAAATAATTTGAGTGGAATAATCCTTGGAAAGTCCATGAAATTATAGTACGAAAGAAGTACAAGTTTAAAGTAAGAAAGGATTGGCAAACTAGAACAAAAAACAAAACAATACATAGGAATTCCCCATTGATTACCGCAGTAATAGAAATAACAATCGCGATAGTGTGTTATGATGCCCAGAAAATAGAATTAGAAACACAGTTGGACTATTGCGGTGGTGCATGCGAAACATGAGCAAAATGACTTGGAAAGTTAACAAATGATTGAAGAAAAACTTTTAAAATTGATAACTGCTATTCTTTGGCGTATGGGGATCAAGACATACAAAGAATTAGAAAGATTCCATTCTAGAATCAACTCAAGCCTTCAAAACTACGACCATTGAAGCTCTATATAAACAATGCCCAACCAACCATTCTCTTCATCCTAACAAGAATGAATCAGTTCTCTTCTTGCTCTCCCAATAGTCCCTTAGCGTTCCTCTTCATCCTAAGCCATTCTACACAACAAACATAGAGTTAGGAAGGAGGAGAGACAAAGTTTGGCACATGTTCTACTACTAAACAAGAATGTTGATCAACCAGAGAGATTTGAAGGTTTAACAAAGGTATAACCACCCTATCTCAGTCTCAAGTACACACCTTATTGTCTAGAAGTTGGATTAGTATGATGCCATGGTTGTAGGAGAACATTGAATGAGTAAAACAAACCCAAAAATCCTATTTCTCTATTACGGTAGTGTTATCGTGTTCGCCAGTTTCTAGGAAATTGACACAGACTACGTAGAACTGTGTCCAACTTTGAAAACATCCTTTGGTTACCACAGTAGCCTACTGTGGTAATGCACCTATACCCATGATTTTCGCAGTTGGCTACTGTGGTAATGCAATTGTAAAATCATTTTTCATCCCTGCATAGTAGTTATCCCAGTAATGACTTTTTCTACTGCGACAGACAGACCCAAGACCATGTGTAGGCTCATCTAGGGTGATTTCTTTAATCATTATGAACCATATAGGGTAAGGGACCATTAGATTATGAGTTAAGAATGATAAAAACATGATAATAACCCATTAGTCTTGATTTTCAAGGTTGCAGATTCACAGAGCTTGGAATACCAACACAAATGGATTAAGCATATAAGGTGAAAGTGATTTTTGACTTTTACCTTATTATTTTGATTCAAGTATTATGTGCAAAGTTGCTTGCCTAGTTTAGAGATATGTCATGATTCTATATGCCATGATTGAGTGATATATGCATGCCTTGAATACATGTATGAGATGCCATGATCATTGCATGCTCGTTGACATGAATATCATGCTTAGATATTTACATGCTTACTTATCCACTTCAAATATGCTATTGGTATGATTAATCACTAAAAGAGAACATCATGAATATAATAACTATGTACTGGCACGAGGACGAACTTTTACTATGAGTGTTCCAACTCAGTACTTCGAGGTGAACCGAGGGTTCATTTAACCCCACTTCACATATGATGGGTTCGAATGTCTAGAGTTTAGATCTCTCTTCATATTTGGAGCACTGGGGCATATTTCCTTCTAGGTCTGAATGTCAACTGATAACAAACACTGTTTGAATCGCATAATTTATGAAAGTGTTTGCTATGTATGTTTTATTTGTTTTGAAATAATGAGTTAAATATTTGGGGTGATCCACTGGGTTCTTGAGCTAATCCTTCATTTTCTAATCTTTCAGGAAATTATTGATCAGAGGTTGCTTATTTAGAGTTTATTTTTCTAATATTTGTCAAGCGCTCAAATTGGGCATGTTAACCCTGATGTCCATTTCTATCAAGTTTTAATTCGATGTAACAAACTGAGGATTTTTGTACCTCATTACTTACCTAATTTTCAAGTGAATAATATTGATCTATTCTCATCAAAGTTTTTACATATGTTGTAATCTTTGTTAGTGCTCAGGAAGTCTTAGAAAGTTGATGTAATACCCCAAAAATTTTATAAAGTTTTGGTAAACTTAAATAAAAATAATTCAAGCACAATAAACCCTAAAAAATCCATGAAAATCTGGTTTAGGAGAGGTTTAATCAATGTACAAAAGAATAGGTAAACTGGAGCAAAGTATGAAATTTCGCATGGTAATTGTCCACTGGTTACCGCTGTAATTCTACAAATTATAGTGATAATGTGACTGAAACTCATAAAATCACAACTTTCTGATTATCGTGGTCATTCTTTTGATTACCACGACAATTCAACTAAAATGTAGAAAAGTAGGGTTTTGTTTACCATGGTAATCCTTTGAGTGGCCGTGGTAATATGTGAATTATATATGTGTAAATAGTGCGCTAAAAAACCCTAATCATCATTATAACTCCACAGTCGCATACCTACTCCCAAGAACTGATTTTAGTCGCCAATAATCGAATTTTCCTCCCTTCCCTACTATTCTATATTGGTTTCTATTCGTTCAAACCCATCTCCATTAATTCTCAAAACCTAGATTCGTGACAAACAATCCCAACAAGAAGGGAAATTAGTTGAGGCATTGTTCCAAATCATTGTGCTCAGGTAAATCACGAAACCTCATGTGGAATCATAGTTTTTCGTCCTAGATTTGTTTTCCCTGAGAGTCCGCACATTTTCTTTGAAATAGAGATCAATAAAAGGTTCAAAACCTCGCGTTGAAGGAGAACAAGGGGGAAGAACAAAGGACTACAAGGTATAATGTTTTCCCATTAATGTATGTGTGTGTTTTTAATGTAATGAGAGTGTTGGAGTACGAAACACTAGTGGGAACAATAGATCATGATAGTGCATGCGGTAACACACATTGAACACACGAACCCACTGGTTATCGTGGTAATTGACTGCTGACCATAGTAATCAGAGGAAAAAAATAGTGGAATGTATACGCCTTAGGATATCAATGTTACAGAACCATTACACTATGATTTAAGAAACCTTGGGAATGTTTCAAACTCATCTAATGTGGTTTTGAATCTCATAGACTAAAAGACAAGGCTAATAAAGTGCAAAATAAAAGCCCAAGGGAACGAGAGAAAAGATGGAAATGATTACCTTGCTCCTTAGTATTATTTGAATTTTAATCCTGAACATGTGGGGTGTTTACATTTCTTGAATGCCTAGAAGCATGCTAGGGTGTTGTCTAAATGATTTGCGAATGGCATGAATGCGTGAATACTATAATAACATGAGTTGTATGTCTATGTTAGGTGTTTACAATGCTTTATAACATGAGATGATTGTTGCTTTATTTATGTTTTTATGAAAGGATCAGAATGATTATGTTACTGTACTATGATGCGTTATACATGATTAAATGATAACTATGCTTATTATGAGATGTTCACTGATGTTCAAGCAAAGATAAATTAAGAATTGAACCACGTACTGTCGTAGTGGTCCTTGGAGGATCACTGCGAGTGCCCTTGCAATAAGGTATGATAGGTTTGCCCCTAGTTTCGATGATAAAACTATGGGTGTGACCTTAGTTTTTTGGTAATAGAAAATGGGTGTGACCCTAGTTCTCGAGTTGGGCCCCTATCCCATTGGAATATGGCATATAATGCATTTTTCGTGTCTTCTTCGACATAATAATGATGAGAGAACACCAGGGTTAAACCCTTCAGTCTAATTAATTGTTGTTGATAACTTAATGTTTGAAATGCCAAATCTTTGATAAGTGATTCCATGTTCTGTGTTTGATTTAAATAATGTTATTGATGTATTGTATAAGATCCATTGGGCTCTCGAGCTTACGCCATCATTTCCATTTCAGGTGATCTATGAGACACTTCAAGCTATTGTATGGTTGGGTGTTGTCTAGATATTCACAGATCGCACTGTGAGGTTGTGATTTTTTGCTTCATTTCAGTCTATGAATATTAGTTGAACTAGGCAGATGTCCCTTTTATTAGTTTTGTCTTAATGTTTTTAGGAGTTGGTATTGGGCAACATGCGCCTGTTTTTAGACTATTATGTGAACACTTTATGTCTAGTTTATTCAGTTTAGTCTATGAGTTTTGATGAGATTCATTATGTTTTATCTCCTATTGGTATCTCTGGGTGTATTTAAGATATTGATGAATTA
>JAJIYU010014169.1:0-13393 GCA_030144865.1 Tinospora cordifolia
AAATAACCAATGTGATTTATTTTATTTATTTAATAAACATTATAACAAATATTTAAATCATGTTTTCGAACATTTTTGTATTTATTTAATATATTTAAGAATTTATTTTTGTCGTGTACGCGTTATAAAAATTTGGTTTATTATAAGTGACTACTCAAGTTATTGTGACTATGTCTCCAATTGAGGGATAAGTGCTCAGTTAGTAGCATAGTGACCAGATTTTGGGGTCGGGGTGTTACGACACAGTCCCCTACTTAAATACATATCAGTTGACAATTGGGATTCCCCCACATTTGATCCTAAGAACTTTCAAAGTAGAGTGTAATATTACTAGAAATGTGGATTTTATATTAAAGCTTACATAGTAATTAACATGTATATTATGTTTATTATTATAATTATTAACTAATAATTAACACTTCCGCTGTTGTTTTATACTTGATGTTCAAAATAATGAGATAATTTGTAACACCCCGCCTCCCATACCTTGCCCAATTTGTCCCTTCACATGTTATCGTCATGTGCTTGCACGTTTGGACTTTCCATTTTCAGTTGGGTAGCCCGTGAGGCTGGTACTTTCACATTAATTCTTTTATATTTCGATCCCAAATCCATGAGACTTCCTATGTTCAACTTATGCAGAAGTAGATTATATGAAAAATAATAAGCACATCACGAAATAAATAAAATTTACTTTTATTAATTAATTCAAATAATTCAAAGGTACATAACCTTTGTGTTCATTATAGCGAAAATAACTTCAAAATCTAAATAAAATAACTTGGGCTAACATGCCCTACAATTTAATGAAATTCTAAATAACTAATCTAATTGCCATCCATGTAGCCTTGATTTCTTAATTCCCTGAAATATTAGAAAGGAAGGGTGAGCTTACGTGCCCAGTGGATTATTCTAAAAATTTAACTCATTATTTTAAAACAAACATAACATGCATAAAAAATATTTCAAAAGATTAATTGGTTCAAATAGTTTTTTGTTTTTATTTGACATTAATACCGAAAGGAATATGCCTCAGTGTTTCATATTTAGGGGATGGGTTCAAATTCGGACCTTTAACTTATCATTGATAAAAGGGGTTAAATCCAAACCCTCAACTCACATCTCAAAAATAATGGTTGGAACACTCACGATGAAAATTTGTTCTTGTGCTGGTATGTGGTTATAATCTTTGTTTAATCTTTCATTGAATAAACAGAAGCATGATATTTTCAAAATAAATGATAAATAACATGCATTCATGGTAGGCATATTATAGCATATATCATATCAACATGAATCATGCATCGTTATTCATACAATCCTAAGCATGCATCTCTAATCAATGGCATGTATAATCATGACGTATTTTTAGGCTAAACAAACATCCATGCACATCATACTGAGTCAAAATAACAAAGTAAAAGTTTAAAAACCACTTCCACTTCAAATAGATTTTTGAAGCATCTGTCGATTCTCTTTCAGATCTCCCCAACGGCTAGCACAGAAATGTGTATAACACTTTGTTACTGCTACTCCAACTACAGTTTAGCAAAACTAAAGAAAAAAAAGGATGCCAAGAGGGAGGCGGAGAGAGCAAGAAAGAACTTGTTTAATTCTTGCTGAGGTGAAGAGAATATGAGCCCAGACAGGGTTTATATAGAGTTCAAATGGGTGGAATTTGGCAAGTTTGGGGTGTTCATAACACAAGAAAGTTGCTATTTCTTCAATACAAGATTTAGAAGTTTAGGGTTTTGGGGTTTTTTAAAGTGTTTCTCACACACTTTTTTGAAGGATTTGTCGTGTTATCGCAATAGTTGACTGCGGTAACAATTTGGACCACTTTCTAATTTGTTTTTTCTCACAATTTCTATATATATATTCAAAAACTTTGATGCACTACCAAGGCACTCAATTTGATTACCACAATAGTCATTGTCCTGGGCAAAAATACGAGTTTCCCAATTTTTTGCACACAAACTACCATAGTACCACGATACTAAGGCACAATTCTTTTTTTTTTTCTATTTCTAAATTTCCAATTTTCTTTTGTTTCTATTTCTTATTTCGACTACAATTCCATATTGAAATACACATTAGGTTTGCACAAAAAATTTCATAATATTTTCGAAGTTGATAACTTATCTCATTTATTGAATTTTGTACAAATTTTCAGGGTATTACATAAGTCCCAAGATATTCGACATAAATAAAACATATAGGTGTTCCCTTCTCATCCCTTTGGTTTCTCCCTTTTTTAACCTTTTGAAACTTTTGAGATTAATTAATAAATATCAAGTTTTATTTGAGTGGCAAATTAAATGGTTATGATGATCTCAAAGATGCAACCTTAAATATTTTAAATAGTCATTGTTATAAACTTGAGTACAATTGTTATTTCATCTATATCTATACTATGTATAATAGAAATACTTTGTATTTTTTACAAGGAAGTCATTTTACCTATATTTTTTAGATTGTCCTTCAAATTCTTATACAAAATATTTCATGCCAATATTAGAATTCTAATTTAGAATGGACCCTTTAAGTAAATAAACTACAATTTGACTCCTTTGTGTCCAAGATTCAAGAAAAGAGGATAATTTAATTGTTTTATTTAGGGTTACTAGCCAAAAATATCCCAACTTTTTAATTTTGTCAATAAAGTACCAACAATTGATTTTTATATCAAATTGTATCCAACTATTGAAAGGGAATTTATTTGGCATACGTGGTAGATGACATGACATTTTGTAAATGAAATGAAACCTTTAAAATTTGTATCATGTCCAGTTCACCAAAAAACATTAAAAAAAATTAAAAATCAAACAACAAGGTCATTTCCTATTGAAGAAGAGGGAATAGAGGTGTGTGCTTGGATCTTGTAGAAGAATAGAAAACATTTGCAATAGAGAAGACAAATCCAGGAACAGTGCTTGGTTGCAAGCGACAGATAGAGAATATAGCAGAGGGTTTCAGACGTCATTTTTTGTGGTTGTAGGTGGTACTTGGATCTTGTCGAAGAAGAGGAACCCTCTGAGATAAAGAAGACAAACCCAAGAATGATGAAGGTGGTTGTAAGTGGTGCATGGTTGCATGCGACGGACGGAGAAGACACCAGAGGGTTTCAGGTGATGTTTTTTGTGGTTGCAGTGAGTCATTGCAAGCGACGGACACCAGAGGGTTTCAGGCGATGGACGAATGGACCAAAGGGTTTTGATTATAGCATGGTAGCACGCAATCATCATCTCAGTCACCCCTTCTTCTTCGATTTTGGCTAGTAGCTGTTGTAGCCCTTCATTCTTCAAGGTTTGACTTCCTCTTCTTGGCTTTTTTTTGAACTGTGGTTTGACTATTATGGGTTGTAGGTTGTGGTCTGATAATATGTTTTTATCAGCTTTTTTTTAAATTTTACAAGTAAAACTATTGTGTATGGTTTTGTAATGATCATTGTGGTTTATCTTATGTTTTGCTTGTGTGTGTGTCTGTATGTTTAACTATAACTGCTTAATGGAAAATTTTTTGCTGCCATGAAGGGAGAGGAGATTTTGGTGAAGATGGAATGAGAAGGAAATTAGATTAAGACCCTTAATGATAGTTTAATTTGAATAATCATTAGTTAATAATGTTGCAACAACATATATATGATAGCTAGCATTAATCATTAATTTGAATCAATGGCATCTCAAACTCTCTTTCTTTTATTTATTTATTTTTAATACTCAAAGCCCTTTTAATCGATCTGATCTAATCTATTAATATATACCTACCGAATCAGAATCATGCATATCTCAAAACACCCTCATTTCTTTGGTTTCTTCAGTTAATGTTAGTCATTTTGAGCATATAAATATTGTGGTAATTAGTTAAAAAAATTCTTCTTGACATTTAACTTACTTACTGGGTTGAAGTTAAAATGTCATATGAGTCAACATTTCACATGGACAAAGGCGAGGTGGGAGATCAGAGGCATAATGCAAACATAATGAGATTGCAAGATATTACACATCATTCAATCATAATAACCCAGGAAGAAAGTTCTTAAGAAGTCAAATTTTGGAGGTAAGTCTTAATAACATATGAAGGTTACACAAAAGAAAGTTTTGTGTTTGCTCATGAATTATTGTTTGATTTTTTTTTTGTTTTTTTTACAGACTGAAGAGGATTATGGTTGGTTTAGGTGGGTGGACCCTATTCCATCAACCAGTGTGAAAGAAATATGCACTCCCTTTGTTTATAAGATTGTAAAGCTGAAAGAAAAAGTAGAGCATCTAGAATTGGTAGCAAGTCATTTGCAAAATTAGTTGGATGAGGCGAAGTCAACGATTTTCATATTGGAGCGTCAAAAGGGAAAGCTTATAGTGGAGAGTGCCAAATTGTCCACGCAGATCAAGCACATAAAGAAGAAACTAACATTGGCAGGATTAACAAAAATGAAGCTCATTTTAATTATTGTTGTTAGTTGTCTCATTTTTTTCATCTAAAAAATTATTCCTCAAGAATTGTAAAATTAGTTTAAATGTTGAATGTTTTTAATGTTGATGTCAAGTAATATTAGAGTAGAAGATACTTCCGATTTCCATAATTGCTAATTGAGTATATTATCCTTAGTAGACTATCGTGATAGATGAAAATTTTGTACTCATCAAATGGAATCTTCTTTGTTTTTATAAATGAAGATACCTATTCTTGAATTGGATGAAAACGAAACCAATCTACTAATAAATCACAAGCTTTAGATATATATCACTTGAGCTATTGCCATGCAAGCAAGCCTTTAATTAGATGGAGATTTAAGTGAAGTTCATAATTGTACGAAAGATTTTTGTAATTTTTCTCGACTTAAATGGCAACTTTTATTAACTTCATACAACATATTTACTATTGGGAGGGTCTTTGCCTTTGCAATGTACCCGCTGAATATTTCAGTGAGGTTGTTGTCAACACTATCACACTTAGGAAGGGTTCCAACGAATGCCTTACAAAACATATGCAACTCTTAATTCATGAAGGCTTCATTTGCGAGGTGATCCAATTCCTTCAAAGCTCTCATGTGTTCTTTGAATTCAACCTCGAAAGTTGCATTAACACACTTCCAAAATAGGTTCTTGTGCTCTTGCCCTTTTTAAGTATTTTTCCAATTAGCATAGATGTGGCAAGCACAATTCCTATGTTTTGCATGTGGCACCAACCTATGAACAACATTCAATAAGCCCTATATGAAACATTGTTAGAACAATCAACAAGTACTTGAGAAAAACCACCGTGAATATATAAAATGAGGGTATAAATCATAGAAGAAAAAGATACTAGATTTAAGATACCTTCTATTGGTCTAAAATCAATGTTAGACCAAGACCATCCACCACTTGCTAGTCATTGAACAAGTTCTTAAAAAACAGAACCAATTGTCCACATTCTCACATCTCACCATAGCCTAAGCAACAGGAAACATCTGATTCTTGCCATCCGTGCCAACCACAGATAATAATGCTCTTCCAACTATAGTTTTCAAGAAACAACCATCGAGATATAATATGACCCTACAACCATTGAAAAACCTTTTCCTTATACCACTATGACATATATACAACCTGAAGAATAAGGCACTTAAAGAAGTCTCATTTCTCTCTGTTTCTAAAATAAAGGTACCCTCCTTATCAATCCTCCTCAACTTTGCCACAAAAGGCCTTACTTGGGCATAGTGTGATTCAAGATTACCAATAATCTTATTTATAGCCTTCTTCTTTGCACTATAACAACACCATTTAGTGACATTTATAACATACTTATCCATTATATTAGTCATCATGTCATTCACGGTATAGAATGGCTTTCGTCGAAAGGTTTCAAAAAACTCATATGTTAACCATTCATTATTTGTTTGTCTATTCATCATAGCCCTATAACAAAATGGTATGCTTCAACTATTCTAATAACAAATGTGTTCTCTGATTCAAACCTGCTTGTATATAGTCTCCAACCACAATTATCTGCATATCTAAGTTCTGCTCTCTTGTATTGCAAATCTAAGTTCTTACGTTAAAGCCTTGTGCTATTGCATAATTATAAATTACTCTCTTAAACTGTTGTTTATTATCGAATCGCATTGCAACTTCAAAATTCAACTCTTTGTTGTGGCAATTAGGATCATAAATTATACTTCTTTGCTTTTTAGGCTTGGTGGAAATGTGGGAAATGCATGTTAGTTTGCATACATGACAACATAAAAAATATCATGATAGAAGCTTCTAATCATTTCTATTAGTATACTTTTCCTGCATCCAGCTCTCGTTATTTGTACTATCAAGAGTTAAACTTCAAGTTTAGAGTCTTCATATTTTGATACATAAGGTTCAACATGCCCTTCTAATATCTCAAAATTTCTGCCTCCGGGAAATGCAAAACCTTCACTTGGTATAATTGTTCTTGAAAATGTGTTCTTGTCCAATATTAGTCCAACACCATAATGCGGTAGTGTTGTTGCCATATTCTTTAAATTTGTTCTTACAATAGAATACTCTTCATCACTATCTTCATTATCAGTGCTATACTCTTCATATTGGCATTCATGGTCGATGTCAAAATCACCATCACTTGGATCATCTAAAGGATAATCCATTCTTCTCAAAATTAATATAAATTGATCAATAATATGGAAGTATTGAACAACCTAAGGCATTCAAAATTGTAGCATCCCTATCCAAAGTTGAGAGTATTAATAAGTAATGTTTGAAAAGAGAGAAGAAAGAAGATTATGATTGATGAGACTAGCGGTGGAGGAAGAAGTGAAGGTGGGGTTCGGGTATTTAAAAGGAAGAGCTTGATTCATCATTTTCATATATATATATATATTGTTGCATCATTATTAACTAATGATTATTCGAATTAAACTATCATTAAGGGTCTTAATCTAATTCCTTCTAATTCCATCTTCACCAAAATCTCCTCTCCCTTCATGACAGCTAGAAATTTTCCATTAATCAATTATAGTTAAACAAACACACACACAAGCAAAACACAAGATAAACCACAATGTTCATTACAAAATCATACACAACAGTTTTACTTGTAAAATTTAAAAAAAAAATCGTGATAAAAATAAATTATCACACCACAATCTACAGCCCATAATAGTCAAACCACAATAGAAAAAAAAAAGGCCAAGAAGTGGAAGGTTGAACCTTGACGAGTGAAGGGTTGCAAGAGCTACTGGGCAAAATCAAAGAAGGTGTGATTAAGATGATGATTGCGATGCTACCATGCTGTAATCGAAACCTTCTGGTTCGTCCATCTATCGCTTGAAACCTTCTGGTGTCTGTTGCCTACAACAACTCAACTGCAACCACAAAACATGTCGCCTGAAACCCTCTAGTGTCTTCTCCGTCTATCGCTTGCAACCATGCACCACTTGCAACCACCTTCACTGTTCCTAGGTTTGTTTTCTCTGTTGCATAAGGTTCCTCTTCTTTGACAAGATCCAAGTACCACTTGCAACCACCTTCACTGTTCTTGGGTTTGCCTTCTCCGCACAGAGGGTTCCTCTTCTTCAACAAGATCCGAGTACCACCTCTGTAATATCCCAATTTTCGATCTTTCTTTTCTATCACATCGGGGTCAAGCATGGACAGGCACGCTCATAAGTTATTAATATATTGTCGAGACACTACATGTGTCAATCATCGAGAACTAGGATGTTACTATTTCTATCGTCCAAAACGTCTCATCAACATCATAACCACATGTAAATAATTTATCAGTTTCAAGGACACACCAAGAGATATCAATAGGAGATGTAACATAATAAATCTCATCGAAACTTGTGGATTAAACTGAATAGAACTAGACATAAAGTATTCAAGTAATAGTTTGAAAATAGACTTATATGGCCCAATCCCAATTTTTAAAGTTCTAACACAATGATAACTTAAAAAAGGTTATAAGTCTAGTTCAACTACTATTTATGGACCCCAAAATAAAGTAAGTCGAATCACGACCTCGCCAGTGAGGTCTACAACCATCAAATAGTATCCAACTATATTGTTACTTGGATTTTCTCAAATGTCACTTGAAATGAAAATGTAGGGTGAGCTCAAAAGCTCAGTGGATCATACACAGTACATCCATAGTATTACTCAAGTTAAAATATCAAGCACGTAAACACTTGACATACATCAAGCATTTCAAGCATTTAGTTGTTCAACAATTGTTAATTAAACCAAAAGACTAACTCCTAGTGTCCTCTCATCATTATCATCATATCATAAGGAGAAAAAGGAAAATGCACGAGTGCTAGATTCCAATGGGATATAGGAGCACACTCATCACTTAACCCAAGAGCTAGGGTCTCACCCATCTCATCCATCACCAAGATCTAGTGTCTCACCTATTGCTATGTCATCAGAAACTATAGACTATCCATTGTTCCAATTGTGAGAACACCCACAGTAATCCATCGTGGATCACTATGTGGGTACATGGTTTGAATCTTAATTTATCATGCTTATCACCTCATAATTGAACATATATCACTTGCATGTGAATCAAATATGCTAATCATCTCATAAATAATAGGATATAATCATGTAATCTCACATTATGAAAATGGGTAAACAACACGCAAGAAGACACTCATCACGTCATATAGCATGCATACAATCTCATGTCATGAAAAGAGTAAAGAAAGAGCATGAATACATTGATCATGTTATACATCATTCCTACTCACAAAAGATATCATGAAATCAAATCAATAATTGAATACACCCTAGCATGATAACAATCATGTTCAATATTTGAAACCTAAATAAGAGTTCGGAGCAAGGTAATCATTTTCACATGTCTATTTGCTTCCCTTGTTCTTTGCCTTGTTGCTCTAATGTACTTGAACCTTCAACCTTTAAAGAGTAAAGGTTTTTTTTTTTTTTTTTTTTTTTTTTTTTTTTTTTTTTTTAGCATTTATAGCTTTTCCAACACCCTAACTTCATAATCTAATGATTTTCTAATCATAATAGTGTATTAGGGGTGTAGAGGAGTCATAATAGTTGAGTATTAGCATAGCTTCCTTCTATATGTGGGGTTTCAATACACTAAACCTCAGACTAAATCACATCTTATATTGAAAATAATGATATTATACCTTACGTTTGATTTGCTAAACCCTCCATATGACTTGAACAAGTACTTCAACTTCTCTTAGAATTCTGGTATAATGAAGATGTCAAAACAATGATTAAAACGATGTTTTGGGGCTACTGTAATCAATACTATTTACATCCAAACGTAGCGTAGCACATATATTGGGGTTCGTGGGCAAGTTCTTACCTTGCAACACTAATCCGAGTGCAATAGTGAGATCGCAACATCGTTTCTGTCATGTGAAGCAGTTAGAAATGATTTAGATATGATTTGGATCGCTAAGAATCTACGTGAAATGGTTAGGAGATGTGAGGGAATAAAAAAATGATGGCTGTTAGAGTTGTTGAGGAAAGACTGTGCATAATTTGTTCATGATTTGGGTTTCTGCGCACACCTATGTATATATATAAACGAAGGTTAGTGTTTTCTCAACCTTTTATTTCTGAGCCTTAATCATAGGACCACAGGCTTTGTACTAGTACCCTAGTCTTGGGACTGTTCCTGATTGCAAGACCGCGTCACAGGACCACAGTATCACATGTTTGCCATAATTTATGAATTTTTAATCCCAAGATTGCGATACCCTAACCCAAGACTGTGGTCCTCATGCGGACATTTTTTTTAATTGTGAGCGTAACCGCAGTCCTGATTTGGGGACTGTTATCACACGTCTCTCATTTTTTTATTTTTTGTTTGTTTGTTTGTTTGTTGTCGTCGTTGTTGGCAATTCCGGGTATTACAACCTGCAACCACAAAAAATGTTGCTTGAAACCCTTTGGTGTCTTCTTTGTCCATGGCCTGCAACCACGCACCGATCTTGGGTTTGTCTTCTCCGTCACATAGGGTTTCTCTTCTTCGACAAGATTCGAGCACGATACTCCTATTTTTTCTTTTTCGACAAGAAATGATTCCCTTTTGTTTGCTTTTTAGTTTTTTTTTTATGTTTTTCGGTGAGCGGGACATAATATAAATTTTAAAGTTTTTATGTCATTCACAAAATGTCATGCCATCTACCACATGTGCCAAATAAATCTCCTTTCAAAAGTTCGATAGAATTTGATATAGAAATCAAAGGTTGGTACTTTATTGTCAAAATTAAAAAGTTAGAAAGATTTTGCCAAAACCTTCAAACATTAGAATTTTTTTGGCTATTAATCCTTTTATTTAATGGACGAGCTTTATTTCAAAAAAATAAAGGATCTTTGATCAATGCTTTCCTCATATCTTTCTTGGCTAATAACTTGTAGTAAGCTCAAAAGACATTTGTTTATGCCTCATTGAATAGTAGAGGTAGTAGTTTACGTGAATGTTCTATTCTTTGACGATCATTGTTCAAAGTTCTTTTTTTCTTAAATTTCTTTTGTTGGTTTTAATGGGTAAAGAAAATTGATTGAACATTAGCTATTCATGTTCTTCTTAATTTTACTATTCTTATCCCACAATTTATATTTTGTTTTCACTGATCTCAATTTATTTGGGAAAAACAAACTAAATGTCATCAAACTCATTTTATGTAGATGCAAAAGTTAAATCTATGATGTTTGCTGCAAGTTTATGTATGTCAACTTCTCACAAAGAGATCCAAATTGTCTAAAGTTCTCCAATAAACAACAATTAACCCACCAATAACAATTTAAAAACTTTTTTCAAATGTTTTAATATCTAAATCATTTAAATCTATAGGTATTAAAGATATTGAAAGGAAGCATTGAAATGAAATGTCACAAAAGAAAGAACAACAATTGTAAAATAAGATCATTTAATGGAACTTGAGGGCAATTGAACTTCACATATGATTAAAGCAATGCAACATAATAGGTTGTCATCATCTTATATTGGTGTAGACTCAAGCCAATGACATCTTTGAAGAAGTATGGAATAGAAATCGTGTGATGATACTTGAAGCTAAAATAAGAGAAATCAAAAAAGAAATAAAAGAAGAAAAGAGGAAAGGGCTTAAAAAAATCTTAGAAGAGGTAGAAGACAAAAGAAGATCCAAGTATATGGGCTTCTAGAACAAGAAGCAAGTCATCAAAAGCCTTACATTGATTTTCTAATAAAAAAAATGATTCTAACAGACTAGAGGAAGAACATACTTGGGGATATGGGTTTCTAGAAGAAGAAGCAAGTCCCAAAGATCTTACATTGATTCTCTAATGAAAAGAAATGATTCTAACTAAGAAGAGGAAGAGCGTACCTAGAAAAGAGGTGTGATGCGAGTTGCAAGAGAAGACGGAGTTGTAACCTAGAGAAACAACGTACGACGAGTTTTGTTAGCAGAGAGTGTTTCCAATAAAAATAAAGGATTTTAAAAGAAAATAGGAAAAATATACTAGGAAAAAGAGGTGTGATTGTGTGAAGTGAGTTATGAGAGAAGAAGGAGTTCGAAAGAAGATGTGATAGAGTCAAGGCCCCAAACAAGTTCTGTTAGTAGAGAGATGATTTCGACATAGAGTAAAGAAGATGTGATGGAGTGGGAGTACAATTTGCATGAATATTTTAATTACAAGAAAGTTGTCCTAAGTAAATGTTATAATTAGATTTACAAATAAAATCATCATAAGTAAAATGCTATTGCGTAACTAAAATTTTTTACGAATGTTGTAATTCACACATTTTCTTGCAAAACGTTGGTATAAGTAATGTTTGATTTCACTTACAACAAACTTATCATAAGTAAATATATTATTGCATAACTAAAAATTTACTAAATAGTTATAAATTTACAAATTTGTTATGAATGATTGGTGTAAGTATAAATTTTGATATCATTTACAACAAACTCATTGTAAGTTAAAATATTTATTTGACAACTAAAAATTTATAAAAATAAAACAAATCTAATGTTTTTCTTACAATAAATTTCATAACTACAACTAACAAATCCCTCATTAAAAATAATGTGAAGCTATAAGTTTACAAAATAGCTAATAAATCATTTTTATAACATTTATATAAGTAATAGGAAAATAGTAATCAACAATACAAAGAATAATGAATATCTTTATTCATGAAAACTATAAAATCTGCAACCATATAATGTCTAGAATGCATCTAAAAAGTAAATAAAAACTTTAGAGATATCAAAATATGCAAAAGTAACAAAACATATATAAATATGACTTTTAAAAAAGTTAATAACCTAGGATGTCTCTGTGTGGAAGTAGATGATGAGGGTAGCAAAATATTCTTAACATCCTCTCCAGTATTTGTGACATTGTCTATAAGCTTGGCTATTTGACACTCCAACACTATATTGTGTTGTCCATCACATAAAAATCCATGTGAACAAGCTAATGACATCTTGACAAACTTTTTGCCTTCTTGGGCCATCCTTTCTAATAGCTAGAGTGATATCCAAAAACATGTCCCCTAATCTAAAAGTCTGTGACATATGACATATTTGTTTTATCTTCGGTTGGAGGCCATTGGTTTTCAAGTCTTTTAATCTACTATCTCTAATTGCAAATTAAAAAATGAATATAAGATACAAATTTGAAAAATAAAATTAATCAATCTAAAACATATTTGAAGACTTACATAAACAATTTTCCTATTTGTATTTAGCCAATGTTGTTCTACATTGCAATGCATCTTTTAAATGTCTCAATCGTTCCAACTAATGAGAAAGTACTATTGTTTTGACACAAATAATGGTTAGGTGTAGAGATTGAACCATTCGTTTGCATCCACTCCCTCTTTGATCCATTTCTTGAATTAATTGCTGATTTTTTGTACCACAACACAATTTGTTAGTGTTAATAAAGATGATATGATCAATAACACAATAATAAGACATAAATATTGTTAAAAGTATAAGTCTGATGCAACCAATATTGATGAAATATTTCCAATAATAATCTAGATTAGTAAGAAATACATATTAAAGCAACAAAAATAGGAATAAGGTTCTTTTGACTCTGAAACAACACCTTCGTAGCATTTCTGCATTATTAAAGCCCTTATCTTCTATGATGAAGGAAGTGTAACATGAATAATGTGTTTGCACTCCATGACATTTTTCTTTTTTAAAAGAGATTGGGTCACACTCAATAGGCACAATGATGCACATTCAAGAGGCGGAAGTAACCATCAATTGTAGGCTATCAAATTTAATAAATTGACATGGTCATAAATTAGAAGAGAAAGAGAGAGAGAGAGAGAGAGAGAGAGAGAGAGAGAAATATACTTGAAATGATTCCAATGCAAAATATTCATAAAGTCATTTCCAATTATCTAAGTAATTGATGTTGGTTTC
>JAJIYU010014170.1:0-13421 GCA_030144865.1 Tinospora cordifolia
TGAAAAGATATATTCTTTAAATCACTCATAGACATGAGATATTGAAAAATGGAATGTCAAGTGTGTGTCACTTGTAAAGTAGCACGGACCCAACCCACATATTAGTTAAGTCCACTGTCAAAAAGAACGGTGGTTAGGTCCAACACTCAAATCAAAAGAAATATGGGGGTTGGGGTGTTACAATAGTGCATGCACCAACCAGTCTAATGATCTTAAACAGACCAATGTACCACGGTGCTAGCTTCCCCTTCACTCCAAACCATCGGATCCCTTTTTGTGGATTGACTTTCAAGTAGACTCGATCACCTGGCTAGAACTCTAGGGGTTTCCTCCTCTCATCAGCATAGCTCTTCTATCTACTTTGTGTTGTAGCTAGCCTCTTCTGAATTTGCTTAACTTGTAAGTTCATTTCCTCAATCAACTTGGGTCCAGCGAGTACCTAGTCTTCAAAATCTGCCCAACAAGAAAACGCCTCATATGGAGCCATCCTGATGCTTGCTTGATAACTATTAATATAAGAAAACTCAGATAAATGTAAATGCTTGCTCCAATTACCTTTGAAATCCATGGCACATGTCTAAGCATATCTTTAAGTATCTGAATGACCCTCTCTGACTGTCCATCTGTTTGTGGGTGAAATGTTGTGCTCATGGTGAGTCTGCTTCCCAGATCCTTTTGTAAGCTCTGCCATAACTGAGACATAAATTTGGAATCTCTGTCTGACACTATAGTCCTGGAAACTCCATGCAGTCTTACTATCTCTTGAACATACAACTCACCCAGTCTACTCACTGTATCAGTGGATCGAATAGGTAGGAAGTATGCTACCTTCGTTAATCGATCCACGATGACCCATACGGTGTCTTCCCCTCTTAGATTTCTTAGCAGGCCGCTGACAAAGTCCATCGCAATACTATCCTACTTCCATTGTGGTATTAAAAGTGGCTGTAACAATCCTCATGGCTTCTTGTGCTTAGCCTTCACTTGCTGACAAGTCAAACACCGGGAGGCATATTGGGCAATGTTTCGCTTCAACCCTCTCCACCAGAAGGTTTTTTTCAAATTTTGATACATCTTATCACCACCTAGATGCATAGTTAATCTAGTCTAGTGTGCCTCATCCAATAGGGTTCTTTTCGCTTGTCCAGGGCTAGAAACACAGAGTCTATCCCCTAATCTCAATGCACCATCTGAATCAAGCCAAAAATCTATATGCTTTCCCTGTCTGATGCCCTCAATCAGATCTGAAATCCATCTATCTGTATTATACTCCTCCTTGATTTAGCATAGAATGTTTGGCTGGCAAGTCACTGCATACAAATAGGCATGTCTCTCATCTGTGTCTATACTTAGATTGTACTGACTAATCAATTGATACGTTTGTGAAATCTCTTCATCCTTATGGCTAGATTTTCTGCGAAGCACATCAACAACCACATTCACCTTGCCTGGATGGTAGTGCAGCTAAAAGTCATAGTCATTTAGGAACTTTAGTCATCTCCTCTAGCGAAGATTCAATTCCTTCTGAGTATAGATGTACTTGAGGCTCTTATGGTCTGCATATAAATCAAAGTTCTCACCATAAAGATAATGCCTCCAAATCTTAAATGCAAACATGATCGCTGCAAGTTCCAAATCATGTGTGGGATAATTCTACTCATGTGGCTTTAGCTACCGTGAAGCATAAGCCACTGGCTATCCCTCCTAAATTAGTATAACACCCAATCCGCTGAGTGATGCGTCTGTGCACAGGGTGTACTTCACACCATGTGTAGGTGTGATCAAAATTGGTGCTGTAGTCAGTAGTTTCTTCAATTTCTAAAAGGAGTTCTCACACTGATCATTCCAAATGAACTTCTCTCCTTTCCTAGTCAACTTTTTCATTATACCTGCTATCTTAGAGAAATCTTTAATAGACCTACAGTAGTATCCAACTAACTCAAGAAAACTCCTGATCTCTATAACTGTGGTGGGTTGCTTCCATTTGGATACTACCTGTACTTTCTCTAGGTCCAATGCTATCCCCTCAGCTAAGAATATATAGCTAAGAAACTTGACCTTCTTCATCTAGACTATATGCAAGTGCTGCTCATGCTCAACATCTATACGAGAATATATCAAAATGTCATCCAAAAAAACTATAACAAACTAATCTAAGAACTGGCTGAAGACTCTATTCATGAGATCCATGAATGCGGCCGGAGCATTAGTCAACCCAAAAGGCATCACTGTAAACTCAAAGTAACCATGCCACGTCTTGAAGGCTGTTTTCTATATATTAGACTCCCGGATCCTCAACTGGTGGTACCCCGACCTCAGATCGATCTTAGAAAAATATTGTGTCCCTCTCATCTGATCAAAGAGGTCATTGATCCTCGACAATGGATACTTGTTTTTGATTGTAACATGATTCAACTTTCGGTAGCCAATACACAACCTTATGGATCCATCTTTCTTTCTAACAAATAACACCAAAGCTCCCCACGGCGACTTGCCCTGTTTGATAAAACCCTTCACTAGAAGCTTGTCTAATCGTGTCTTCAGCTCTATCAGCTCCATTGGTGCCCTTCTATATGGTGGAATAGCTATGGGATTGGTACTAGGATGCAGCTCAATCTTAAACTTGATCTGCCTATGTGGTGGAAGTCCAGGCAAATCATCAGGGAACACATCAATATAATTACATACCACAGGTATCCCCTAAACCTCCATAGTCCCCTTTGCATTTTCCTCCACTAATAGCTACCTAAATTCCTCTTTTTACTTAATAGCATACATGAGAGCTAAAATAGGACTCTTCGACAACCTCTTTACGTTCCCATCAATCCTGAGCAACTCACCAAATGGCAACCTGACGGTAACTCTCTGTATCTGGCAATCAATCTGTGCTTGATACCGAGTCAACCAGTCCATTCCCAGTATCACATCATAGTCGCCAAAATGCAGCATGCAGAGATCTGCTGAAATCAGTTGATTTTCGAATGTGAGTACGCATCTACATAACTTCTTTGAACTCACAGTATCGCCAATCGGCGTGACCACCTCCAAAGACTTAGACTCATCACCAACTGTAACTTATTCACAATATCCTCAGAGATAAAAGATCTAGTAGCAGTAGAATCAAATAACACCTAAACAGTAATGCCAAACAACAAAAATGTACCTTCCATCGTTGGGGTGGGATCTGTCTAGCTGTTAGTTGCATACAAGCGAGCTTGAGTCTGCTACTGTGACTGTGGCTTCTATTGTGCGAAAGTTGTTTGGGCTCGGGTCTATGGTCGTGGCTGAGGCGCAAGAGTCACTACTCTAGTAGGACAATGTCAAACTAAGTATCCCTTCTGATAGCATAGAAAACATATTCCCTTCTTCCTCGCCTCCTCTCTCTGTGCATCTACAAACTGGTCAGAACAAGGTGGCTATTTCTGCCATCTATCCTGGGTCTGTGTCGACCTTTGTGCTTGAAGTGCTTTCTATGCCCTTTGAACACTTGGTCTCACCTTTGAAGGTCCTACAGACTGGTCTGGTCGGGTCCTCTTCCTACCCCTCAGTGTCTGCTCCAACTCTAGATCCCTTTTGACCAATTGCATTCTCTCCACTTCATCTAATAAGGTCGTTAGCTTAAACAGTGCCACAATCTTTCAGATCTCAATCCTCAATACCTCAACAAAATGGTCCACCTTGGACTACTCATCTGCGAACAAAGTAGGAGCAAATCTACATAGCTCTGTGAACCTCTGCTCATACTCTGTAACAGTCATGCCTCTCTGTGCCAGTCTGACCAACTCTGACTGTAGCTGCTTCTGTCCCATCGTGGAGAAGATTTATTATAAAATTGAATCTTAAAGTCCTCCCATGACATGACTAACTGATCAATGGTGGGATTGGCTATAATCATCTCCCACCAATGGTAGGCTGGTCCTACCAACTGATGCACAGCAAGAGTCACTCTCCTGGGCCCAACTGCCCCCATAGCGTCCAGGTGCTTATTCATCTTAGAGAACCACATGTTTGCTAGCATGTAATCACCAATCCCCTCAAATGTACTAGGACGCAACTTCTAAAACTTTACCAAAAGATCCTTCTGCTCCCTATCAAAATCGAATGACCGACTTTGTGGCACTGCCTCCATGGATGCAGACCCCTGATGTGCATGAGGCTTAGCCTGTGCCAATGGCTCTGTTAGTAAGTGTGGCTGCACCTGTGGTTGTACTGGTGCTAGCAGCGGTGTAGATGTTGATGGTTGTAGAGTCCTAATAGCATATTCCACTGCCCTCTGCATCATCTCCGTAATAACCTTTGGTATCAAAGCAATCACCGCTAGTGCTGCTGCCACAGATGTACCCTCATCACTAGGCCTTGGCTCTATATTAGCCTCACCTCGACCTTGGCTTCTACCTCCTCTGAGTCTACCTGTACCACGTCTTCTCGGCATCGTCTACAAATCAAAAATCATTTTCAGTATCCAATATCTTAATCATAAGGAAGCAAAAATTTTAATAATTGAACACAATGTAAACTTTATTTTGACTTCGATCTTAGTTTCAAACCCTTTTCTTCGATTCTTTGGACAGTGTGACTTGTGACAATACCAAGTAATTTAAACCCAACTATAACTATCTCGTCGTCATGCTACTGTGACTCTAAATTCATATTTCTAAGCTCTTAATCAATGGCTTAAAGGTTTATGCTTCTAAGTCAACAACATTTTGTTTGTCTTTGGGTACAGGAATTCAGGTAAAAATACTCAAAATAATTATCTACATATATCATATGCAAGCACACAACAAATAATCAAACAATGCACGCTTCCATAATAGAATCCCAAGTTTCCATCTATGCTTAAGCCCAAATTGTCACTTAGAAGTTCTATTACGACTAATATTATTTCGCCAAATCTTGGTCTCTAAGGATGACGCAAGACCCACCATACGTGACCATCCCATACCAATAAAATACGGTGCATGCAAGTTCTTCTAAAGAGTCTGTTCATTACCCATTACAATTTCACAAGTGTCTCGCTCCCTAAGGCTGATGCAAGACCCACCGTACGTGACCGTCCCATACCAGTAGAATACAATGCGTACAAGTTCTACCCAAGAATCGATCACTCACTATACATGGTTCATCATTCTTCAAATCCAAGATTTATCCATACCTCTAAATCTCTATGCATCCCATACTACATAGAAATCAGAAATGCATGATCCTCAAGAATCGAGTCATGACCAATCAAATGTGTGTTTCCACATTATAAGTTCCTAACTTATATCCTAAAAGTTTTTAATTAATAATCCACAATGCCTTCTAGCACACCCAGTCTTTACCTAGACCTAGTGTTTCAATACTGAGTACATTTTTTTTTCCTTTGTGATACCATCGGTCCCAAGTCTCAGACGATTCCAATATAGCGCATCACTAGTAGGGAGCAAAGCTTCCACCTACTGGGCTACTACTCGTACTTTTGTCTACCTGCGATGGGTAACTCAAGCACATCGGTATCACCCAAGTCTTTTCTAGATTTCTAGCCACCTAGCCATCTAATCACTAGTAGGTGACCTCTTACTCATTTCACTTTTCAAAAAAAAAAATTCAAATCCAGTACAAATTTATTTCCAGTGAAAACATAATCCGGTGACCATTTCCAGTGAAAAACCAAGTCCTGAATATTCCATCAGACCGTACTCTTTTCCTAGCGAGCTACTAACTGAGCTCTGATACCACTTTGTGACACCTCAGGCTAGAACCCAAGTCCTCCTGCCCACGTCACATTGGGCATAGCACATAGATAAGCACTCCTTTCGGCTTAGATGATGTGCGTGTGAGACTTTTCACATTTTTGTGGGTCTGATCTGCCAGGAATCAAGGGTCGTCAACCTTTTTTCAACTCACTAAATTGGTTTTCAATTTCACAAAATGAGAAAACATATCCATCTTGATAGAAAATCATACTATATCTATCGTCAAATATCATAACTCAGAAAAATAATTTTAAACACTTCACCAGATTTTTTTCATAGTAAATATTTATAATGAAAACAAATTGTTGCAGCAGAAACCATCAAAATCACCAACCCATATAACAAGGTTCAAGTAAAATTGAACATATACATGTCATTAGCCTCTGAAGGCAACATCTCAAAATACACTTCAAAATTTATGATCTTAAATAGGCTCACAGAGCCAAATCCCAAGTAACATTTTAAAATGTAAAACAGTTCCATAAGAAAATAAATGGCCGCATGCCCTATTCAAAACATATATATGAGATTTATGAAAATGAGACAAAATAAAAATACAAGTCCAACAGCGGCCTCCCAGTAAGGTCACTTACCAACTCCTGATCGACTAGTCAACTAGTGTACTCCACCTCTGTGAGTACTTGTAAAAGAAAGTGGGGTGAGCTCGAAAGCCCAGTGGATCATCCCTACACATCACTAGCATTATATAAACCAAAATCCAAAACATGCACACACTTTCATTACATTAATCGTTTCAAATAGTCAATTTTTTTGTTGTACTCTAAGACCAAAAGAGCTACACTCTCCGTGTCCCTCTGCGATACGAAATTGATCCTAGCCAGTACCATCTCGAGCCACGATATCATTCTCGACTTGTCACAACATCCAAGAATAGGTGCAATGGCATACGCTCATTGCTCACCCATCCGAGGAATTGTAACACTCCGACCCCCTTACGTTCATTTGGACTTAACCATTTGTGGACATAATCACTGTTGCATCCGCTATCATAACAGCTGTTGAAACAGTGGACTTAACCATAGGCCGAGTCCTATGTTACTTTACAAGTGACACACACTTGACTTTCTATTCCTAATATCCCATGCCACAAAAACTAAACAAAGCTACATTATAAGAAATAAAAGGAATTCCAAATCTTTATTAAATCATAAAAGAAAGTTCACACTTTTAAAAAAAGAAAACACAGCGGAAATTCTTAAGATTTGGGCAACATGCCCTACATGGAAAAATAAAGAACCCTAAAATGTAGACGTTCCACATTTTTCTTCATAAGATCAAATCCCTGAAAAATGTTAAAGGAAGGGTGAGCTAAAAGCTCAGTAGATCTTAAACAACTATTTTCATATTCAAAACATTAACACATCCACAATTCAAACACTAGCACAAATTAGGCATATCAATCATCAATCTGTGTGAAGTTGTGTCTTAGACCAAAAGAGTTTCTCAACCCTTGATGTTCTTCACTAAGTGCCTCCTTAGAATGAAATATGGCATTAGCCAATTTCATTAGACCTTGGAACTTAGGGACTCTACCCACCAACCAAGCACTTAGGTCATAAATCTTATGAACAAATCATACGAGAAGAGCACCCATAGTGTTACTTAAACAAGTATGATGGTACGTGGTTAAAATCACCATAATCTGATATTTTAATCTCAAAATCATGAAATATAAATAAAATATCAGAATATTGCATTAAACTGAAAAATAAAAACAAAAACGTTGCATCTATCATACACAATCATGCATCAAACGTATAGAAAGAAAAAGAAAAACCTAAACATGATACTAACATGAATGGCATTACTAATGCATGATATTAGGTAAATAATCAGATTTGAAACATTCATGAATGATAAATGAAAACTGAAACGGGACATAAAAGAAACTTCAACAAACAAATCATCAAGAATGAGCATGCTAATGGCTTGAATATGGAAAAGAGTTTAAGAAGACAACTTCCACCATAGCTTAAACGTTTCCAAAAATCCAGCATCGTTTTTCCCACATTTTTGTCACTTCAAACCTCCACAAAACCACTATCTAATGATCACTAAAACTCTAAAACTAAAAGCCTTTCCTTAGGCACAAGATGAGACGTCAAGAAAAGGAAAAGAAAGAAGAAGAAGAGAGCACACTAGTGGCGTTTTCACTTGCTCTTAGAATGAATGATTTGTGAGCACTACAAGGGGGTATTTATAGTTTTCAAACACACTAAGGGACGTCTACGGGCAGCTCTTTGGGCAGCTAGGGCAGCTCTCATTGTTTGGGCAAGTTTCCAAACACTAAAGGTAGGAAATGGTAAGTGTGCATATTTTGGCATGTGTGCATATCTCTTTTGTGGGCCCACTAGTGATCGTGCTAGTCTTTATGTCTAATTCAATTTTAGAGATTTAAATTCTTCTAGAACCCTTCTAAATTGATCTTGGACGTCCCATAGAGAGAGTGAATATTCTCTCATATCTTTTTCCTTTGATTCCTTTGCTTGCTCATCACATTTAGGCAAAAAGGCATGTTTTCTTCTCTTTCCTTTGGACGTCCAGCTAGTGGGTGTATGATATCAAAGCATGAGGGACACTCAATCACATGCTGATATCTAAATCTAATCCCCTAAGAAATCTTCTAATTTGGTCATGAGCATGGGTGGCGTCCCATGTGTGAGAATCACACAATCTAGGCGCCAAAATGGGAGAGTAAAGTTTCCATTTTTGATTCTCCTTTGTGAGTGTGGGATGGCTAGGGTTTTATGAGCATCAAATCAGATTTCAAACTTTCCTAATTAGGTCAATTTACATGTGTGCACACACACATGTACATGGGTGGATCGGTTTTTGGTTAGGTAAGGCATGGAGCACATGATTACTAACTTGGTGTATGGAATCAATCTTCATGGATCTCCAAATCCCAGGTGGGACGTCCCGAATGCATGGTATATTGAATCAATTGTGTGGTATATTGGATCATGATTAATGGAATCAAATAAGGGAAGACGTCCCATGGTGGATGAGCAGGGTGGGGTGCACCCGATCATGGTGTTCCACCCATGTGACTTACACATACTTTTGGTGGCCATGCCTTCATGGGTTCACATGAATTTAATAAAATTTAATATCTCCCTAACCACTAGGAATTTAGGTGTATAACCTATAGTTTTGGAACCACATGATCAAGACACAAATTTTAAGGTATAGTTTGGCCCGAGGCATTTTTCTTTAGAAACTTTCCTTATTTAGAACTTATCGAATGCATTAAGCAAATGAAGGTCCAAACCTTGGCCAATTGGTCTGATTTTTGGATATGTCGTGTGTCTTGCTAGTTTATGCCATCCCCTAAAGTTTTGAGTCATTCCGAGTTCAATAGGTACCTCTATTCTCTGTTCTTTCCAAATCTGGATCCCCTTGTAGGGCAAAACCCTAATTTTGGCCGATTGGGTTGATTTTCGGATATGTAATCTAGTTTGTTTGTTCATGACACCATACCTCATTTTGGGTCGTTTTAGGTTCATATGGGTCACCAAATGAAAATTTTGTATTTTTTGTATTCAACCCTAACATGAGGCTAGATTCATTCAAATTTCACTGAAAAGATGGAAATTTCTTATTTCGTTGAGTATAAGGTTTACAGGGTATTATAGGAACCCTCAGCCTTCGTAGGTGGCTTCATTAAGAACACCAACGATGAGATCTGAAAGAGTCGTACGACAAATATGGCCATGTCCACGAATCGTCAACAGATGCCACCATTGCCTCGGTACGTAGAATTATTAAATCTTAATTTTATCTTCTTTAGTTTCAATAAATTTTGTTCCATACCATATAATCATTCAATGTATCTAAATCATGTAGCAAATGATATAAATAACCATACATTATGTCTCATATTCAAGCAAATACTGAAAGCATATAACCAGGCGTTATGCTCAATTGTCAATCAAAGCATTCAAGAATCATACACATCCTAGCATGCATCTAACATCCTAGGCTACACAACCATCATGCTTTGGAGTTACAATCTGCATAATACTAGTGAGCAAGAGAAACCTGCCCACCTGATAATGCGAAATGACCCTTGTGCCTACTCGTGAAGATCAACGCTCAAAGTCCGAAGTCTGAAAATATAAATTTCATCATTAAAATTCCACCTTTTCTCAAAAGGCTTAAAAATCCATTTTTCCATTATTATCGCCTTAAGTGCGAAATTACAGTCAACACGTTCCAAACTACTAATTCAACATATTTAAAACTAACCACTTTTTCAAATGATGAGTGGATTGAGTTTTATTACCTATTTAAATAATTGCATCCTAAATCAAGATTTTCCAAAATTTGGATTTCCCATTTCACCACATCAACGTACAAAACTACATTCATTTTCTTCCAAACTCATAATAGAACAACTTTAATTCTGACTATTACTTCAAATATTGAGCGGATCAAGTTTTATCCTTCCCCAAAGGACTTTTGCCCCCAAATCGCCCAGATCCTTTGAGCTAACTACATGTCGAGCGCTTAAGTGGAGCTTGTGGTCACTAGTTCCTCACTTGTTCCAATCCTAGTAAAGAGCTGAAGATTTGATTGTACACTACATACAATATTCCATTACGGCAGGGGGAGTGCCCTGACTGAATAGGACCAGTGAGGAAGTGGGAGAGTGAGGGAGGGGGAGCATCCCCTGCCCGAACGGAGCTATCTTCCTTGTTTTTCTTTCCTATTTAAAAGCCGACTTCCTTTTTTTATTTCCTACTTTCCTACCTACTTTATGAAGGAGTTGATATTTGTATATATATATATATATATATATATATATATATTTGTATGTCACTTTATTTAGATATATAATCAATTATATAAATAATTGTATGTATCAATATATATATATATATATTTATATAATTATTTATACATATAATTACTTATATAATTGCTTATACATATGTAAATAATGTGACATACAAATATCTATATATCTATCTGTATTTATATATATATATATATATATAATTGTTATACATACAATTATTTATATAATTGTTTATAAATATAAATAATGTGACATACATATATATATATATATATTCTTATTGTGCGTATGTAAATATATATATATATATATATATATATATATATTCTTATTGTGCGTATGTAATTTATTGTATAACACATGTATTTTTATTTGTAGTTCATATATATATATATATATATGCGAGCATTATTCGTTTATCCCTGTATTATTATGAAATTATTCTCACATTATACCGCTATTCACATGCATTATATATAAATTATTCGTTTGTTATACTTGCATTAGTTAATCATAAATAAGATACATATATTATGTGTGTATATATATGTGAGCATTATTCATTTATTCTCACATTATTATGAAATTATTCTTACATTATACATGAATTATCTTTTTGTTATACCCGCATTATTCAGTCAAAATTAAAGTAAATATATTATAGATATACATATGCGCACATTATTCGTTTATCAAATTTTTTTGCCAAACAACTGTACAATTTTTATACTTGAATTAGTCAGATATTATTCTCACATTATACTACTATTCACGCATATTTTTCCATTATTCAAATATTATACATGTATTATTCGTTTGTTATACCTAAATTATTTATTTTGAAATACCGTACATATATATATATATGTGTGTGTGTGTGTGTGTGTGTGTGTGTGTGTATGTATATATGTGCGCAAATCACTTCATTTACTTGCAATTTAGTTTGTTTCCATTTTTATGCCCTAATCTTTCTGTCTTCTTCGATTCAGTTATTCATTTACTTGCAATTTCCACTGTTACAATGAAGAACGAGTGTTCATCCTCTTCCAACAAGACGATCGTAAATGTTGAGAACTAGATACATCACACTCTTTTGAATCTTGTATTCGTATTTGTCTGAATGTGATAGTGAATGGCTGTGTGGTCTGTTCAACTTATGCTATACTATTGTAATGTTTATTCTGATATAAAGATGTATAATGATGTTATATTCTTTGGAATAATTATTCTGATATTATACACCTTTTTATTTTGTTATTATATACTTTTTAACATGTTATTATGGTATTATACACCTACAGGAATATCAATATATTGAAGATAGATACTTAGCCAAGGTTAGGTGCCTGACTAACTTGAACGCATGCACTATGCTGATTTCCACGTTGAGAGATTACCAAATGTTGAAGTTCCAGAAGACTTGTTTTGGCCATTTTCTTGCTATGAAGCAGTTGTCTTGGCAACCTCAGATGGTTCATAATATATTGCTAAGAAAGGTTGTTCAAAGAGATGAGTCTATTCTAATCTTCAATTTCAATAACATTATTGCAAAATTCTCCATAGTTGAATTTGCAATAATAATGGGTTTGAAATGCAACGAAAAAATCAAAAACATTACAATTGATTTTGAGGGTAAATTTTTGAAGGATAAATACTTTAAGGAGTGGATAAGATAAATAAGAAGTGTATAGTTGATGCATTTGCAAATCAGGTATGGGAAAATGATGATGATGTTGTGAAGATTGCAGTTATGTTTTTCATTAATTCTTTTTTGTTTCGTAATAAAATAGAAAAGTTGGTAAATGAAGTTGATTTTGAACTTGTACAAACTAGTGAATATATGGATTATCCTTGGGGCAAGGCTCTTTTTGACACGACAATAGAATCCATGAATGTAATAAACCAAATTTTTATAACGCGTACACGTCGAAAATAAATTCTTAAATATATTAAATAAATATAAAAATGTTCGAAAACATGATTTAAATATTTGTTATAATATTTATAATTAATAAAATAAATTACATTGGTTATTTTTAATATTGGAATTTTTCAACCCATAAATAGTGAAAATGAATTTTTAAAAATATTAAATAAATATAAAAATAATCAGAAACAAGATTTAAATGTTTATTATAATGTTTAGTAAAGAAATAAAATAAATCATGTTGGTTCAAGTTGGCGAAAAATCAGAAACTAATTTTGATACCTATGGGGGGTTTATTGAATTAATTTCGAAAAAAAAGGGGGAATTGGGCAAAATTTTTCTCTATAAACAGTAACCATAGTTACTGTTCATCCCTTTTAAAAATTGAAAACCAGAGGAACGAAAAAAAATCAAACGGAAATTCTAAGAAAATTTGTGATTTTGGAGTTTTTGTTCTTGATCATCGGAGATTCGATTTTTGCCCGGAGATAGTCAAAATGATCCAGATCAAGTATAGAGCAATCCTAAGCATCTAAAGTAAGATCTTAAAGCTCTGATCTGAATTCTATAGTCTGGATTGCGAATTTGAATTTGAGGGTTTCAAATTTGCAATTTTAATGTAAATAACGATCTGAAGCGCAAAGAGCTCAGATCTAGCTTGCTTGCTGTAGAATAAGTGATTCTAGACTAGATTCTGTGAATTTTGACTGTTCATTTGTGATTTTTCACGGATCTGCAAGTTTGATTGAATCTGGCGAATTGAAGGTGCAAATCCTTTGATAGGCCATAAAACTCGATCCGTTCATCCTTTGAAGAAGCAGTTAGAATTAAAAGTGTTTAATACTTAGTTTGGAACGCGTGGACTGTATTTGTGCGTGTAGTTACGGAGAAATGAAATTTGGGATTTTTGAAGGGGGAAAATTCTTTGATACAC
>JAJIYU010014171.1:0-13403 GCA_030144865.1 Tinospora cordifolia
TTTCACTTGACTTATTTCATTTAATTTCCTTAAACTTATTTATCTTTAATTATTTGACAAAATTTTGGGTTATTACAACCTTGGGGAGCTCCGGTGTTGTTCGTGAAGAAGAAGGATGGTTCTATGAGACTTTGTGTCGATTATCGAAAATTAAACCAAGCTACGATGAAGAATAGGTACCCTCTACCGAGGATTGATGACCTATTTGATCAATTAAGAGGAGCCACTCATTTCTCAAAGATTGATCTTAGGTCGGGTTATCATCAGCCGAGAATCACAGAGTCCGACATATACAAGACTGCCTTTAGGACAATATATGGACACTTCAAGTTTACCGTGATGCCATTTGGTTTGACCAATGCCCCGGCAGCAGTCATGGACTTGACAAACTGAGTGTTTAGACAGTATCTTGACCAGTTTGTGGTGGTATTCGTAGATGACATCCTAATATACTCCAAGTCAGAGGCAAAATACTTAGAACACTTGCAGATAGTGTTGGAGACACTCAGAAGGCATCAATTATATGCCAAGTTCAACAAGTGTGAGTTCTGGATGAGGATGGTCAAGTTCCTTGGCCACGTGGTGTCAGCAGAAGGCATCTCTATAGATCTGGAGAAAATGGAAGCAGTTATGAATTGGAAGCAACCTAAGACAGTCACAGAAATCAGGAGCTTCCTAGGTTTGGCTGGGTACTACAGAAGGTTCATCCAAGATTTCTCCAATCTACAGGAACCTATGACCAAGTTGACCATGAAGGGAGTTAAGTTTGATTGGAATGAGAAGTGTGAACAATAATTCCAAGAACTAAAGAAGAGATTGACTAAGGCCCCTATCCTAGTCACTCCAACCCATGGTGCTACCTATACCCTTTATACTGATGCTTCGCTAAGCGGACTTGGAGCAGTGTTGATGCAGGAAAGACAAGTAGTCGCTTATGCTTCGCGACAACTGAAGGTCCATGAGAAGAATTACCCTACTCACAACCTGAAATTAGCGGTCATTGTGTTTGCCCTAAAAATTTGGAGACACTACCTTTATGGTGAGAAATTTGATCTATTTTCAGATCACAAGAGCTTGAAGTACATCTACACCCAGAAGGAGTTGAACCTCAGGCAACAGAGATGGATGGAGTTCTTAAAAGACTATGATTTTCAACTATGTTGCCATCTGGGGAAGGCCAATGTAGTGGCTAATGCCTTGAGTAGGAAGTTCAACAAACAGGAGGAAGAGAAGGGCCAGATGTACCAGTTGATTGATGACTTTAGGCTGGGTGTGACTCTAAATGAAAAACAAGCCTACCTCTACACCAAGTCTTTCCAACTAGATCTTCTGCACCAGATCAAGAACGAACAAAGGCAAGACAAATGGCTTACCAGTCTCATCAAAGGCGTTACACAAGGAAAACATACTGACTTTAGGCTAAATGCTAAGAATATACTAAGGCTAAGGGAAAGGATATGTGTACCTCAGCAAGGACAGAGCAAGCAAATTATACTTGATGAAGCTCATCAAACTAAGTATACCATGCATTCAGGAGGGGATAAGATGTACTAGAACCTCAGGAAAACCTACCGGTGGAGAGGAATGAAAAGGGACATAGATAAGCATGTTTCTAAGTGCTTAACATGTCAACAAGTGAAAACGAAACACCAAAAATCCTCTGGAATGTTACAACCACTCCCTATCCCTGAATGGAAATGGGATAACATTTTCATGGATTTTGGTGGATCGCCTCACCAAAGTGGCTCATTTCCTGCCAAGAAGGTCCACAGACCAAGTCAATAAGCTAGGAGAAATCTATGTAAAAGAAATTGTCAGACTTCATGGAGTGCCCAAGACTATAGTGTCTGATGGAGATGTTCGCTTTACTTCACAGTTCTGGCAGAGTCTCCAGAAGGAGATGGGTACTAAGCTCAACATGAGTACAACCTTTCACCCTCAGACAGATGGTCAGTCTGAAAGAGTTATCCAGATCTTGGATGATATGTTGAGGTCTTGTGTTTTAGACTTCAAGGGGAACTGGAGCAAGTATTTACACCTGGCAGAGTTTGCCTATAACAACAGTTACCAGGCAAGCATAAAGACGGCTCCATTCGAGGCTCTCTATGGTCTGACCTTGCAGATCACCTGCCTGTTGGGCTGAGCTTGAAGATCATGTATTAACTGGACCAGACTTGGTGGAAGAGATGAGCAACCAAGTCAAGTTGATACAAAGGAGACTGACTACTGCAGAGAGTCGTCAGAAGAGTTATGCGGATAAGAAGAGAAGACCACTAGAGTTCTAAGTTGGAGACAAAGTATTTAAGAGAATCAGTCCTCAGAAGGGTATCAAAAGGTTCAGATTCAAAGGGAAGTTATCTCCAAGGTTTGTAGGACCCTTTGAAATACTTAGAGGAATCGAAGAATGTGCTTACGAGTTGGACCAACCAAGTCGGATGACGTCAGCACATAACGTATTTCATATCTCCATGTTGAGAAAGTACGAACCTTACCCCTCTCACATCATCCACTGGGAGGAAGTGAACATTTGGGATGATGCTACCTACAAGGAAACTGCAGTTAGAATCCTTGATCACAAGGTACAGAATCTGAGAACCAAAGACATTCCTTTAGTTAGCGTACTGTGGAAGCATCACGGACTGGAAGAGGCTACTAGGGAATTGGAAAGTAAAATGAAGACTAAGTATCCGTATCTGTTCACTAGGAACTCCTAAACATGTACAAAATTTCTAGGATGAAAATTTTCTAAGGAGGTTAGGTTGTAATACCTCATAATTTTGTCAATAGAAAGTTATTAATGAAATAAAATTCATTGAGAAAAATTCTAAAATAATTGGAGGCAAATGAAATCTTAGTATCAAGATGATCTAACTAATGATATAAGGTTAGTGGAATTATCAAACATTATTTCTATAAAAAAATAATTTATAATTATGCAAGTAGTGGAACAATTATGGAATTAATTATCCAATATAAAGTAAGTAGAGTGAATTATATAAAAATATAAGATAAATATATAGAAATGAAGAAATGAAAAATATAGAGAAATATGAATTATTAATTGTTGGCAATATTAAAGAAATGGAAAAAATATCTAATAAATACAATATTAAAGAAATAGAAAGGGAAAAATATTAGCAAGTCAATAAAATAGAAGGATATGTGCAATAAACTATGTTTGCATCAATTAGAGAGTGTATAATTAACAAATTTCGGATAATAGCAATCTTAGAAAGCAATTTTGGTAATTAGAAACTGCATCCAACGGTCCAGAATTAATCTGCCCGATCCAACGAACAAGATCAAAACCAAACCAACGCTCAGGAGCACCGAATCATCGAGATCCAATGGTCCAAAATCAATCCACCTGATCCAATGGTCAAGACCTGTTTTGTTGATTACAAACGAAAATCCGAACACTGCGCTCGAGGTTGATCGTGCGGACAGGATCTGTGCTCGAGTTGAGTTGATCAATCTGGTGCTGCGCTCGAGGACGATCCAACCGTCCAGATCGAAGTCGTGTTCGGTAATTGTGAACGAGATCTGCACACTGCGATCGAGGTTCATCCGATGGTCCAAATTTAAGGCGCTTTGTCAATAGCGAATCGTGTGCTGCGCTCGAGGACGATCCATGCGTCCAGATCAAATTCGTTTTAGTTGATCGTGAACCATGCTACGCTCGAGGACGATCTCACGATCTACAGCGATTTCATTGATTACGACCGTGATCTGAGTGCCACGATCGAGATTCATCCGACGATCCAGATTAATGCTCCGATTAAAATGAGAAAAATAACAGAAAAATCAGGATAAAACTCCGAAAAAATTTTCTAAAATCCCAAAATTTGGTTTATAAATTCCAAAAAAATTATCCAAATGCACTTGCTATTTTTCTATACTTGGGAAGCACGAAATTTTGAATAATTGGCAAGTTTCCTACAAGGAGAACACCAAAAACTTACCATTCTATGTCATTTTAAACTCTATATAAAGGACCGCTAGTGCTCTCATTGTTTTCATTCCAAGTCAAGAGCATACTAGTCCATTTTGACTCTCTCTGGCCTTCTTCTTGGCAATCCCCTCAGTTCTTCAATAATCTTGAACTGTTCTTGAGTGTTCAAAAGCTTTGAAGTAACGGAACTCTGCCAGATTTCAGAAGTGTGCAGAAGAGATTTATTCAAGGTGGAAGTGATTTCTAACTTCTACTTCTTTATTTTAATTTGAATAAGTCATGCATGTGTGATGATAATTTGAAGTTGATTGATTGATTATATGTTTTAACAAGCATGCTTTATTTATTTGATGTGACATGAATATACATGTTATGCATGATTAGAAATCAAGAATAATGATGCATGATATGCATGAATTGTGCCATGAATAAATATTGAATGATTCATGTTATGTATATGTTATATCAAAGGTTTAATCCGATATTGTATGTTTTATCACTAAGAAAAGATTAAATAATGATCCTAATCACGTACCGACGCGATGATGGGTTGCATAGCATTATCATGTGTGTTCCACCCCTACCCGGCTTGTCGGTTTACCATTGATGATTTTGAACTGGATTTCCAAGAGTGATCCTACTTCATAGATATTGGGGTTTGAGTTTCGAAGAGTGATTCTCTCTCCCAACGATGTGGAACATAGAGATTAAACTCTTTCGGTCTAAATGTCAACCATAAACAAGAAATTTGTTTGAATCGCCTAATGTACAAAAGTTTTTGATATGCTTGGTTTGTTTGAATTGAAATAATGATTTAAATGTTTAAAAAGATCCACTGGGCTATGTGCTCACCCCTTTCTTCTATTTTTCAGTTAATTAAATTACATGAAGACCATGAATATTAGTTAGGTTCTTTTTTTAAAAGTTTCTAATTTCTATGTAAGGGCATGTTGCCGAAGTTTTGAATCTTCCGCTGTAATAGTTTTTCTTCAAGATCAAATTATGTACTGAATTTTATTTAATTAATTGAGTTTATGAATTTTATTTAAGTGATGTACTATTAAATACAATTATGATAAAGTCCAAGTGTGTGTCATTTGTAAAGTAACATCGGCCCGGCCCGCCTTATGATAAAGTCCAAATTGAAAGTCTTGGGGGTTGGGGTGTTACATATTGCTATTTCAGGTTCTTCAGTGGCTGATAAAGGGTAAGGCGTAGTAATCGCCTAGCTCCCTAACGGTTCCTGTCTCCTTTCTTTTTGGTCTTTGATTTAGATATTGGTCATTCCTTGTACATGTGTAAATGGTCAATTTTGTATTTTGGACAAGATAAGATATGCAATGAAATATTTTCTCTTTCGTATGTTGCTTACTTTCGCTTTTTAGTGTTCCAATTATTCTGATATCATCTATTGTATGAGATTGGAAAAGGGCTTAACAGTGGTTGGGTAAACTCGACATGGTGAGTGAGTTCGTCAGGCCACTGTGCCGGTCGGGCCGCCCTTGGCTTAGAGAAGGGGTCCCGACATATATATATGTAATCAATTATATAAATAATTGTATGTATAAATAATTATATATATATGTACATATATATATATTTGTATGTCACGTTAATTTATTTTATTTAAAATTCATACAAAATTCGTGTGTGATACGTAATTTAACATATATAAGTTTCTATTGTGCATATATAATTTATTGTATAACACATGCATTTTTATTTGTAGTTCTTTTATATATGTATATATATATATATATATATATATATATATATATATATATTCGCGCATTATTCACATGTCATTTCCAAACTTTCGCACAAAGCAACCGAATAATCTTTATACCCACATACCTATGAAATTATTCTCACATTATACAGCTATTCACTTGCATTATACATGAATTATTCATTTGTCATACCCGCATTATTCAGTCATAAATAAAGTACATATATATATATATATATGCGCACATTATTCGTTTATCCCAGCATTATTATGAAATTATTCTCACACTATACCGCTATTCACACACAATGCATTATACATGAATTATTCGTTTGTTATACCTGCATTATTCAGTCTTAAATAAAGTACACACACACACACACACACACACACACACACACACATATATATATATATATATATATATGCACGCATTATTCGTTTATCCTTGCATTATTATGAAACTATTCTCACATTATACCGCTATTCACACGTATTATACATGAATTATTTGTTTGTTATACCTACATTATTCAGTCTTAAATGAAGTATACACACACACACACACACACATATATATATATGCACGCATTATTATAAAATTATTATCATATTATACCTCTATTCACGCACATTATACATGAATTACTCTTTTTTGTTATACCCGCATTATTCAGTCAAAATTAAAGTACATATATTATTAATATATATATATGCGTGCATTATTCGTTTATCCTCGCATTATTCATCCCGAATTTTTTTGCCAAACGACCGAACAATTTTTATACTTGAATTATTCAAATATTATTTTCACATTATACCACTATTCATGCATATTTTTTCGTTATTAAAAAGTTATACATGTATTATTCTTATGTTATACCCAAATTATTCATTCAGAAATACCATACATATATTACATATATATTATGTGTATTTGCGCGCAAATCAATTTCTTATGATTTAGTTTTCGATTCAGGTTGTTTCCATTTTTGTGCCCTAATCTCTCTGTCTTCTTCGATTCTATTTTCGATTCAATTATTCATTTATTTGCGATTTCCACTGTTACAATGAAGAACGAGTGTTCATCCTTTACCAACAGAACGACCGTAACTGCTGAGAACCAAGTACATCATACTCTTCTGAATGTTGTATTCGTATTCATTTGAATGTGATACTGAATTGTTGTCTAGTCTATTCAACTTTCTTTGAACTACGATATTATACTATAGCATTTATTGACTGCTAATTACATAATAGAGTATAAAGATGTTATACTATTATAATGTTTATTCTGATATAAAGACATATAATGATGTTATATTCATTGGAATGATTATTCTGATATTATACACCTTTTTATTTTGTTATTATACACTTTTTAACATGTTATTCTAATATTATACACCTGCACTAATATCAATATATTGTTAAACCTAAAGATAGATACTCAGCCAAGGTTGGGTGCCTAACTAACTTGAACACACGCAACATGTTGATTTCTACTTTGACAAATTACCAGCTGCTGAAGTTCTGGGACACTTGTTTTGGCCATTTTCTTGATATGAAGCAGTTGCTTCGGCAACCTCAAATTGTTCATAACATATTGTTGAGAGAGGTTGTTCAAGAAGACGAGTCTATTCTGGTCTTCAATTTTAATAAGATTATTGCAAAATTCTCCACAGTTGAATTTGTAATGATAATGAGTTTGAAATGCAGCGAAAAAATCAGAAACATTACAATTGGTTTTGAGGGTAAACTTTTGAAGGATAAATACTTTAAGAGAGTGAAAAAGATAAATAACAAGTGTATAGTTGACACATTTACAAATAGGGTATGAGAGAATGATGATGATGCTATGAAGATTGCAGTTTTGTTCTTCATTAATTATTTTTTGTTTCCTAATAAAATGGAAAAGTTGGTAAATGAAGTTGATTTTTAACTTGTACAAACTGGTGAATATATGGATTATCCCTGGGGCAGGGCTCTTTTTGACACGACAATAGAATCTATGAAGGGTAATTTTGCAGTGGATGCAATCCGGCTGGAAGCTGGGAGGGGCAAATACCCGATTATGTACAGGCTTCTTGGGTTCCCAATCGCATTACAAGTTTGGTTTTATGAGCGTTTTGTTGATACTGATGGTTTGTTTTCCAATCGACGTATCAATAGATTTTCTCATATACTAAACTGGACTTGCATTGACATGCCCAGTTTCAAGAGCATGGAGAAGGTGCTAAACAATTTATCTGTTAATAAGGTAATTTTTCATGTATTTGATCATATATTATACACAACATTTATATTATAATTGAACTATTCTTTGTTGTCAAATTTCCTATGATCTCATATTTGTCAATTTTTAGTTCAAAAATTTTGTAGCCAGCCCCAATGAACTACTATAGCCATACATGGATGACTTGATTGCAGAACAAGATGGGGCCAACATCAATTTTCAAATTGCAATGATTTTGTTGATCCCCAAATATTTCTTTTGCCGCATCCTGTAAATAAACCTATTGGCAGTAACATTCCTGTAAATAAGTCTGTCCCAACCATGAGTATACTTGGAAGGTAGTGCGATTGTTGTAACGAGAATAAAATAATATTGAAAGAGGGTTTTGATAAGATTTTTGAAAACAAATTAATTATCTGAAATCCCTATTGCAGAAGGTAAATGTTCCAAGCTTCAAAACCAATGAATTTTTTTAGACTTTCATTGCAGTATAGTAATGATATGATAGTAGTACATCATTTATATACCTACATTATACCATGAGTATAATATATTATATACCATATGCTTGTTGTTATCTACTGTTTGCTTGTGTATATTGCTGTTATACCAACTATATACATTCATTTGGCTCACTAAATTTTTTATTTTTGATGTAGAAAGATGATGTAAATAAAGCAGAAGACAGTAAAGAAGAATCTGCTAGTAGGGAAAAATGTACTGATGTCGAAGCTGCATGTTAGAGTTTGATGGCATTGCAAGAGATTGTTAGTGATAGCGACAAAAAGAGGATGCTAATTTTAAACACTTTATTTGGATTGTGATTTGTCATTTAGATTTATTTTCATTATCCACTAATATTATACATTTTCATGTTAAAGGCCGACTCAACAATAACTGAAGGTGAAAGAAGGAATAAAAAATCATCAATCTTATCATGCTTTTGTAGTTTTTATGAATCTAACTGTCCTTAATTTATCTGCTTTTAGGACATTTCTCGTTTAATTTCACTAACCCAAGTTGCTAACAAGGATGAATCAAAATATCATACACTTGTTGAATGTGAACGAGAAACCACGATTGATGAAATTGTTGAGTCGGCCGTCAATGTTACGACTTCAGTCGTCTCTACTGAAGATTACACTCCACTTCTTCCACCTCCTATAGTTAATAAAAGGGGGAGGCGTCCCGCTAGAAATAACTATAAAGGAAAGGAGATTGTGAAGGGACGACTATCCCCCTTAGACATTTGTCTGCTTGAAGATATAGACAGCAGTGCTGTAGCTGAGTTTGATGAGTGAATTTAAAAGGGTCGGCTGAAGCGCTCGAAGTAAATTTTCTTAGAGATCCAGTTTGCATTACGAATATTGTTGTTATTTATAATACATTGATATTAATATCTGTTACATTATTTAGGTCAAATAAAGTATACCATGATCATGCCAACAATCTGAATCTAGCGTTTGATTTTTCAATCACTGATGTTACTGATAAGGAATGATTTTACACATTGATCACCCTAAGCTAACCTACCTCCTCCTCTATAAGTTTAATTTTTTGCACTTGACATTATTGCTTATAGATATTATACTAATAATATACCAACATAATACCAAAATGTAGGGTTTTGGACACATTGCAATGTTTGTATACACATATTATACTGATATGATACCAATTTCACCTATATATTCCATGTCCTTAAACTATGTTATGTTGTTTTGTATACGTATTATACTGATATGATACCAATATCATCTATGTAACATGTTCTTAAACTCTGTTATGTTTATTATTTCCATATAATGAGATGTTATACAAACAACATACTTATTATGTTTTGAATGTTTTATGTTTATACAATTTTTATTCATGACCCAAATCTTTTATTATAATTTAGAAAATTTTGTATTGGCAGCATGTAGATGTGGTGTTCTATTACTTGCGCAAGAAATAAAAGTATGACGAATCGATTAAGATAAAGTGTAGAACGACAGACAACTTTTTCGATCAAAAGTTGCAGTCTGTTTATAGAAGATTCGAAAAAAAGAAGGATGCATCTATGCTAGGGGATGAGATGGTAATTATGGAGTATATGCTAGGGCACTACATGTACTACAACACTCCGTGGTCTGATGTTGACTACGTCATTTTCCCTATTAATGTTGTGGTTGCGTTCCACTGGATCCTTGGTTGCATCAACATTCACGAGGGTTGTATATATGTTTACAATTCCCTGCGTACTCCTACTGTTGATGCTACATCAATGGAGGTAGTTCAAGGTAATTCCACCATTCTTCCTTTTTATCTCGAGATGATTGGATTTTACGAATCAAAGGGTGACTGAAAGGATAGACCTAGGAAAGAGCCATTCAAGGTGCAAGTGGTTGATAATCTACCAGAGCAAGATGAGTGTGATTGTGGAATGTTCATGTTTTATTTTGCTGAATGTTTTGCCACCGGAAAGAAAATTTCACCTATTTTTGATGTGGTGAGCTGTAGGAAAAGGGTGGCTGTTAATCTGTACTTGCATGGTAGAATGAAGTAGAATGAAGGCACCAAGCGTGACGATGAAAGATCAGGTCGATTCAATGTTGACTGTAAGATCTAATCATAGTGGGTCTTAAAGAAGCGAAGAATGGAAGAAGTTAGGTTATCATATCTTGCAACACAGTTTTTCAAGGACAATTTCAACTATTTTTTCACTTAAATTTTGTCATTTTATTTTGTCTTCTAGGACAGATTGTTTTATTTTTGAATCATCTATGAATAATGTTATTCATATGTGAACTTTGTTATATTGATTTTATTCAAAAATGATACAAGTGATCAATTCTAAAGCACTGATCTCAGTTTTATACACACATTATTCTTAAGTTAAACGTATTTTATTCATTTTATATATACGCATTATCCACATGGTATACCTATGTTATAACATTATTTACGAATTATTCACGCAATTGAACGATTAAATATTATACACGCATTATTCATATAGTATACTTCGATTATATCACTATTCACTCATTATTCGTAAGGTATATTAACCAAACAAAAAATATTTGTACCTGCATTATTCGGTCGTGATACCTACATTATTCCACTATTCAAGAATTATTCTCGGTTGGTTTGTTATGCATACATTATTCTACTATTATTTGCGCGTTATTCATTTGTATCAGTTGGATTATTCATACTTTATTCATATGTTATACTTACGTTTTACATATATTTATGCATCATTCTGGCAATTGAAAAATGTTCTTTTTATACATGTATTATTCACATGGTATACCTAGGTTATACTATTAATTATTCACGCATTATTCGTAAGGTGTATTGACCAACAAAACAATTTTTATACATGCATTATTCGATCGTTATCGTTATATGTTTATACATGAATTATTTGATTTTTATCCCTACATTATACCACATTTCATGGGTTATATATGCAATTATTCACGCATTATTCGATCATTATTGCTAAATTTTTATGCACACATTATTCGATCTTTATCCCTATATTATACTATAGTTTATGGGTTATATATATCATCATACATCCATTATTCGATTATTATCGCTATATGTTTATACGCGCATTATTCGATTTTTATCCCTACATTATACAACATTTCGTGGGTTATATATACAATTATTCACGCATTATTCGATCGTTATCACTAGATTTTTATACGGGCATTATTTGATCTTTATCCCTACATTATACAACATTTCACTAGTTATTTATACCATTAGTCATGCATTATTCGATCGTTATTGCTAGAATTTTATACACGCATTATTCGATATTTATCCCTATGTTATACTACATTTTACTAGTTATATATATACCATCATTCACGAATTAGTTATTCGATTGTTATTGCTAGATTTTTATATACGTATTTGTAACACCCCGCCTCCAGAGCCCCATCATCCACGTCATCAGACGGTATAATTTTCTTCAATCATAAATCTTGGGCCGTCCCGGGAGACAAGTCCATGCTACATTTTTTTTTTCTTTCAAAGAGACTTCTTGTGCATATAAGTCTATGTACAAAAATATTTCATAGCTTCATAAATAAAATCCTTTATTTATTTATTCTAAAATTCGGAGTAAATGATATATTACAGTGGAAAATAAATTTAAAACTAAAATAAATAATTTAGCTTGGGCCCACGTGCCCTACAATGAAATAAATAAAAAGAATTCTTAATAAATAACCTTCCACGTAGGCTGATAAATTAATTTCCTAAAATATGAAAAATGAGGGGGGTGAGCTAAAAAGCCCAGTGAATCGTTTCATCTAATTAATTCATTATTTCAACCAAATAATACAAGCAAATCAAAAATTTTCAGGGATTAAATCGATTCAGATAATATATTATTTCGGTCGTAATTTAAACCGAACAAGGATAACCTCTGTGCTTCAGATCTAGGGAGAGAGATCAATTTTGAAACTTAAACCCTTCTCTAGTGGGATCATTCATGAAACTCCTTCCATTCTGGTGTCAATTTGGACAACCAGTTCAAAAATTCAATTCTACATGGAAACACAGAAAGTTCGTCCCCGTACTAGCATGTGGTTGAAATCTTATTTAATCTTATTTTTGTGTATAGGAGCAATATAATTAAACATACCAACAGATAACAACATAAATCAACAGCAACAAATATTTTCAATTTCTGATGTAGAAGATCATACGAGACGCAACTACAGAACATACTCTCTTAGTCATAAGCAATATAATAATTTAAAAGCATAAAATAAACTAAGCACACAAGCAAGCATTATTTAAATCAAAATAATAAATCAAAAGAAGGGGAAACAACTTCACATCGAGATCGCTTCCTAAATTTGTGTAGCACTTCGTTGCTACTACCTCGCTGGCTATTTAGAATAGCTCAAGAAAAGAAAAGGAACTGAGGGTGCCAAGAAGGAGGCAAAGAGAAAGCAAGAAGGAGTATTATTCTTGTTATTGCTAGGATGAATGAAATGATGGGAAGAGGGGCTTTATATAGAATCCCTGGGGTTAGATTCGTCATTTTCTGCCTTTCAAATCAGAAAAATTTCCATTTATGTTTAGTTGGGGTGACTAGTGTTTGAAATTTGAAATTTAGGGTTTTTTTTTCATATTTTTTTCAAAATTTGTTGGGTTTTTTCGGGTTTTCTTTTGTTTGAAATTTTTTTTTTTTATAATGTGGCACACAGGCCCAATGCGCAGGCCTGTGCGTGGCCTTGTGCTTGGCGCATGGACCTTGGGCCCACGTGCCATTTACAACATTTTTTTTAAACTTATATATAAGTTTATATATATTTATATAGATATAGATATATATTATTTTATTTTATTTTTTATTTTATTTTTTTATTTTTTAATTTCATAGATGCATCTAATCAATAAGTTTACACATATGCCTATGTATTTATATTTAAGTTTCAAAAATATTATACTAGGTATATTATCCAAAATAT
>JAJIYU010014172.1:0-13412 GCA_030144865.1 Tinospora cordifolia
GCATTATAAGTTCTTGCATGTTTTTATTTTGACTATTATAAAGCTCATGATGTTTTGTGAAGATCTACTGGCTCTTGAGCTCACCCCAACCAATCTCCTTTTAGGTAACCCTTGAAGACACTTATGTTAACAAATGAGGAGCTACATTTTTGTAGTCATGATACACCTCACAGTTGAGGCTGTGTAGGAGTAGAGTACTCGTTATCTACCAATTTGTAGGGCATAAGACCTGCATTTAATTCATGTTTGGTCATTTTGATTATTGACTTCGGCCATGGGGCCAAGTACCATTTATTTAACTCATCTGAACTAAAACACGAGGTCTGAGTATTTTATATATCTCAGAGTTTAATCATGTTATTATTTTTAGACATGTCGTCCCTATTTTAGATCATACATGATAGTATTATTTATGTTTTGACACTCTGATATTTTATTGGGATGGTATGAGAAAGGAAAAAACATAAGTAATATCCCCATTCTCAAAAATGATAAGCGAGAGTGACCGCATCAGTTAACTGAATTCTGTCTTGAGGTGAGAGATGAAGACGCCCAATTAGCAGCCGATGCGACAGGATTTACGGACTGGGGTGTTACACAAGGTCAGTTGTAGAGGAATTTACTCAATAGTATGGTATGGATTATGTGAAAACCTTTTTCTCCAATTGCAAAGATGACTATTGTTTGTACTCTTATTGTTATTTCCTCTACTCGTCTGTGGTATCTTTCTCAAATGAATGTGAATAATGTATTTTCAAATAAGGATCTCAAAGAAGAAGTTTATATAACACTTCCATTGGATGTTGCTCGTAATCCCTCAAATGTATGCAAACTCAACAAATCATTATATACTCTTAAACAAGCACCTAAAGCTTGGTATGAAAATTTTTCTACAGTGATTACGTCCTTTCATTTTTAGGTCCAGCGATTCATATTCGATGTTGTTTGTGTGCAACATCTATAAGGAGGATTCTTATACTTTTTATGTTGATGATATAGTTAATACAATTGATAATTTAGATGGAATTACTAAATTAAAATTGGCACTGACTCATCACTTTGAGATGAAGGGTCTAGGCTCTCTCAAATACTTCTTAAGAATTAATTACTTACTCAACTAAGAGTTATCCTCTTTCTTTGTCTAAATATGCTAATGATATCATCCAAGGCACTCATATATCAATACTCGGATTGTTGATACCCTTATTGGGTAGAATGCTTTCAATCTACTATAAAATTTGAATATTGTGTTATGGCATCCACTACTTTAGAGATTATATGGTTACGACGATTACTTCTCAATATGGGCAATTATAATACTTCCAGACTCTTAAGTATTGTGACCATTAGAGTGATGTTTAGATTGTTCACCACTTGCAAAAAAGCACCATTACAAGACTATTTGTTTCTTCCTCCTTGCAAGTTGCAAACTTCTTTCCCAAGTCTCACTCTATTCAGTGATTTCAATTTCTTCTTAGGAAAATCTTGATGCTTTTTGTACCTACATCTTGAGTTTAAGGGGGAGGAAGGATACTAGAATAATATTTTATATTTATAATTGTTCGCAAAGCTATATAAGTCAAATAGTTTTATTGTCAATTATTCTTTTCCAACCCTAATAACCTATATTAAGAGTTGTAACAAAAGTTTCATAAACTATTGAATCTTTTTTTATCATTATAGCTAAGATAGTGGTTTTTGCTCAAGCTAATGAAGTTGAACTTAGGTAGTTCTTGAGCCTTAAGTCAAGAATTATTAGGTAGTCACTTCTTGCAAGTTAAGAAGGATATAGATAGCCTCTTGTCTAAACGTTAAGTGGTGTAGATGTTGATCTCAAGTTCATGAAGCTTTGACATCCTATTGAGGAGGTTGGTTAATAAAGGTGAGTAGGTAGCTTATCAACATGTCATTTTCTAACTAAATAAACATCAATATTATTGCAACTGTATCTATTTGTTTTATGATTGTTATTTTTGTCAAGTGTTCATATCATCCCCGCTAGGATACATGTGAGACACCACATTCTATACCTTGACTCTTGGTTAGCTATTAAACACGCCTAAAAACGAATTAATTAAACTAAAAAAATCTAAAAAAAAAATTTAGACAGATCTATAGACTTCACCACATATTTATTTGAAGTGTTGTTACACAATCTTTTTGAATTTCCTCTTCAAGTCTAATTATATCAAAGTTACAAGACCTTTCAAGACTGCAACTTGGAAGTTTGAGTCCATATTGATATTGATAGGGAGCAAAAGATATTATTATCATTAGAAACTAGATAGATATTAGTAAGTTCACTTACTAGTATAGTGTTTTTCATTACAAAGAGGGTAAGATAGATGCATGATAATTAAAATAAATAGAGACTAGTAAACTTATCAAGGGTATATGAAACTGAAATGTGCATAGGAAACCTCTGTTTTGTGCAAGTTTAGCATTGTTGATCCTTAAAGTGAGTTGATATCCATCCTTTGGGGGTGCCACAACCTCCACAAGGTCGGAGTAATAGACTCTCTTTAGGGCTTCCAATGTATGCTTTTGAAAGACATCAACTGAAGATGCTAGATGAGATTGCAATGACGTTGTTATTGATAAGTAGGCATGATGGGGCTCTGAATTGAATACCTGTCAAAATTATTACTTAAGTTTGTATATTAAACGAACATTACAACTTTAATGATTCCAAAAATTATACTCAAAATGATACTTATCCGCCTAATCTATAATGCATGAAAATTGGAGGTTGTTTTCTTTTCCTTTCCTTCTCTAATAATATATACGTAGTGATATTGTGCATTATGACACCAATTTGTGTATAGATTTGGGCAATTTCCACACCTTGATTTGTTTTAACACTTCTCATAAAAAAATGATAACCATAGACTTTGAATAGTTTGGATTATAGACATGAAAAATGATTAATTACATCATGCATCATAGTAAAATTCTAGCTATTTCATCTGAAATAGAGAAAAAAAAAAGTACAAATATACAACTCCAATTGGTATCTTTTCTAACGTACCTGGATTCTATATTGAATAGATCCAAATTCATAAAATTGATAATCGATCTCAGTTGGGGTTTTAACCCTGTAATAAAAGTAAATAATTACATCAGGGAAAAAGCATACCAACTCTTTCTAAGAAACATACACACACATATATATAGCTAAGCAAAATTAGTAACAAGTTATAAAGTTATCTTTGTCAATTACTTAATCCCTGTTTTCCTCCAATTCTTTTATTTTTGAACTTACTTTATGTGCAATTTCATTTTTTTTCAAGATACCATTTCATTACTATCTTGATCACAAATTAAAAGCCCATCATGTTTCACCTTCTTTAATGTGGGAGCTTATCCATTCCATGGTATGCATCATTCTATGCACTACCTAGAATAGTGCTTTGACACTTTAATTAGAGCACTGGCTACTCTTTTCTAGAGAGCTACATCTTAAACTATTTTGGTATCATGTGCACACTTATTTCAAGTTTTTGGGGATCTAATAAAGGATTTTAAAGAGCAATGGTGACCTAGATACATACACAAAAAGACCAAATATAGACAATGTTTTGGTATGAAATACACACAATAAAAATTGGCATTTGTGTAAATGCAGGTGAGATTGAAATCACGCTGGTGGAGGAATAACTTTTGACATTTCCTTGCTAATATGGGATATCTACATTAAGGTGGGGTTGATGATTCTTTTTACTTGTTCTTTGTCTTGCATATATATATATATATATATGATAATTGTGATAATGCATTTAGGTGGTCATCTAAGAAATCCAAACTTTTTGCATGGGTGCATTGTTACAATCAACTTGATGTTTGAATATGAATGTGCGATGATATTCATGTTGATAAGATGAAGCTTGACCTCAATAGTGTTCATGACCAATGATAAGAAATGGTTAGCTTGGATGATGGTTGTGCATGATCAAATGGAAATATGCCACTTGAATGTTCACTACCATGCTCGAAAAGCATGATTAGTATGGTATTCAATGCCATGCACATTTATGAATTGGAAAATGAACTATATGTGCATGAATGATAATGAAATGGAATAATGATGTTTAGTGATTCATGCCATTTGTATGTGTTGTTTCACCAAACTTAAACTAACGCTCTATGGATAAGAACATATATTCTTAGCCTTAGGTATATCAATGGTTCCACATGCTTTGCTTGATGATGAAAAGCTCCCATGTCAAGTTTGTCTCCATGCTATGGTTGACATTAGGTATTGTTAGGCTTGTGATGATGGTAGGCCACCTAGAATTGGGCACCCCACCAATTTTCCATTGTAGACATAACATTTTGGCTGAACGCCTAATGTATTACAGTGTGTGCACAATTGATGTACGTATATGTTTGATTAGTTAGGAGGTAGACTCACCAGGCTTGTAAAGCTCACCCCTTCCCTTTTTTAGATTCACGTATACACTAACTAGCATGGGAGCCACTCTTCTAGTTTTTATTTTGTTTTCTATTCGTATTTTAATGGACTAAGACCATATTTTGGAGATGTATCTATTGAACATTATAGTTATTGTATTTGTATGGCCTAATTGAAAAGGTTGAACTTGATGATAGAAAGGCCCACAATTTTTCAGGCTAGTGTGATATGAATTCTTGGAAAAAAAAATGTAATACATGAATGAATTTTTTACTACAACTACGTTTTAGAAAAACATATTAATGATTCATGGTTTTGAAAAAAAAAAGAAAAAAAGCAAAAAAAAATTAGTAGCACCCTCTAAACTTACCCAACAACAAAAAAAATGTATTTCTTATTAGTAAACAAGGAGTTTTCAAAATGTGGGCTTTTCGCATAGAAGGAGTTTACACTATAATTCCATTGCAGAGTGATGTTTCTAAGATTAATCAAAGTGTTTTAAAAAGTGCCTTTCAACTTAACAAACGTAACTGAGATTAAGATTTTGGAAAGGGGTGTTATAATGGTGGTATTAGAGCTAAATTAGCTCTTTGATCCATCAAACCCTTCGAGATTATTCAAAGGGCCTAAGAAAATGTGTATAAGCTAGAGCTCACACCTAAGTTGTCTAGCATTTACAATATGTTTCATGTCTTTACACTACAAAAGTAACATCTAGATCCTTCACACGTCATTCATAATTAAAATATTCAATTATAGAATAATGTCACCTACAAGATGAAGGCAGTGAGAGCTAGGTCGAAAGACTCAGTTTGAAGAATAAGATCATTCCATAGTGAAGGTCTTGTGGTGACACCACAAAGTCAATAAGAAAACCTTGGAGCTTGATAGTGAGACACGTGCTAAGCACTGAGAGTTGCTCTAGAGATAGAGTTGATTGTACATAACATGGGAAATAGATAATTCCTTTTCAAATTTTGCAGATGGAATTCCTTTTTTTAGGGGTTTTGTATTATAATACTCCAAATCTTAACCCAAACTAACCAGAATTGATAATAATTAATCACGATTAAAATTTGATTAAATTAATCATATTGACACTATAACCGAGGTTAATCAAAAATTAATTTGAACAAGAAATGGTCGAATTACATATGGAGATTAGTATAAAAATCCTCAATACATCAAGGAAAATAAAAATGTATATGCGTGTGTAGCCTGTTGCACCAAAACAATGTCATGCATTACACTGGGTCCGAAGGGTACGTGAACCCAACAAGTAGTATGTAACCTGAACTAGTTCGACTAGCCATGTTTGCCTTGATTTATGTGTCAATCCAAGGGAGATCAAGGTGTCACATGTCTTGATCTTAAAAGTTTGCACCTCAAGCTTATGCAAGAAGAGTGAGAGACATTTCACTAATGTGTTTGTGTTTTAGTTCCACTCTTCCATTTTTTTGACGTCCATAAGAATAGTAATGTTGAAATTCAATGCCATTTTGTGTAATGCCCCGAAGTTCATACAAAATTTGATAAATAAAATTCAACAAAAATATTTTGAGCTCAATAAACTTTGGAAAATCTATGAAATTATGACGCCTAAGTCATATATACAATGAACAAAAGTACCAATTAATCAGAACAAAACACAAGACATTGCACGAAACTAAACAACACAACAAACACTAACTACTGCCATAGTGCGAGACAACCCTAGAAAAAAGGATAGGTCTTGGTTGCCACGGTAATGCATGACTATATATGTTAAGACCCTACTCAAAAAACCCTAATTTGGTCTTTTCAACTATGCAATCGCACTTCTTCTCCCCAAAGCCGATACCAGCCGCCTATTGATGACCCTAATCTATTTCCTCACACATTCTAAATTAGTTCCAATCCATTCCAACCTTTGGCAACAGTCTCACAAGCATTATTAGAAGAAAAATTGCACAGTCTATGTGGAGTTGGGATTATGATGCGTTTCGAACTATGGTACAAAGGTAAGATGTTCGTTTCATAGAGAATACATACTTTCCCAACATTATTTCAAGTTTCCTAAGGTTATAAACGTTTTTTATGACACAGAATCCTAGAAGTGTCAGAATCATCTTGTGTGAGGAGAATGAAGGAGACAAAAGATAGCAGCAAGGTATAACATACTCCTGTTATGTATGATTCATGTTTATGAGTCTAAAGTTCAATGTATTGAAGTCCCATGCATGAGAGGAATAAGAAAACCATGCATGAAGTTGAAATTTTTGGGATTCGCGTGACGTTGCATTACCACGACAATGCATTAAACATCGTCAAATTACCACGATAACCTTAGGCCTATTGCAGTAACGCATTCTAGAATCCTATTTTTCATTTTTTTTGTGCACAAACTTTGATTACCACGGCATTACCCTACCCTACTACAATACATAGGATAGAAACCATGCTAATACATGTCTATCATGACCACTTTGCATACCATATGCTATATAGATTAAGATATCATTAAAGTATGATTTTAAGGCACTAGTTATGCTTCAACATCTAAGAAAAAACAATGTATGATCCTTAATGATTGAGGACTCAAGGGGATTTGGATACTAAGGCAAAGAATTTAGGAAGTTGAACAAAAAATTAGGTGGAGATGACTACCCTAAACTCTTTAGTATTATTTTGGTCTGAATGTGAAACATGATTAAATGTTTGCTTGTATTGGTTATTTAGGAGTACGCTAAGGATGTGCGTGTGACACATGTGAATGATTGGTTGTCCTTTATAATGTTGATAGCATGCAATACTATCCATAAATGTTAATATTGTTTGGCATATATGCCATGTATACCATGTGAGGAATAGCATGACTTGTGTGACCCTAAGGATGATATACTGTCTATTTAGATCCAATGTTATTTATACCTAGATATTGATATTGGGAACATGCTTGTGGCCACTAAATTAAAGATGATTAAGAGAGTTAACCACCTACTGGTGCAATGATGCAGATACAATGGTAGTAGTCTAGCATCATCGATGGTGTTCCCAACCCAAGGTGAGTGTAATAACCTGAAAACTTGGTATGGAATAAAATGAAACAATTCAAAACAACTCAATCCCCATTTGGTGAACTTAGGTGAGAAATGAGATCGGGTTCATTTCAGTGATATATTTAGCAAGTCCAAAACCTTCATTTAGTGAACCTTAAGGACCCAAAACGACCAGAAATGGAATGACATAACATAAACTGATCAACTAGACAATATATCATAAAATCATTTCATTTGCTCAAAGTTAGGGTTTCATTTACCTAATGCCTTTCAGTGGAGTCTAAATTAGAAAAGAAAATGATTTAAATTTTTTATTATTTTCATAGATTAAAATTTACCTAATGCTCAAAGTTGGGGTTTCATTTACCTAATGCCTTTCAGTGGACAATACATCACCCCAGCAAAATAATAGTTTAAAATTTTTATTATTTTCATGTGAACCCAAAAATATATGATAAAGACCTTAATTCCTAGCCAATTGTGAAATATGAATTTTTATTAAATTCATGTGGACCCAAAAATGTATGAGTGATGATCACGAGTGATCATGCGCACCACACGCTACCCAAATTGCATGGGATGTCTCCATCATTTGAAAACCATGACGAATGATTCTATGGGCCAAGTAAATGACCACCTATGCCCACATCTACCTAACTACATGGGATGTTTCACCTTGTTTAGAAACCATTAAGAATGATCTCATGAACACACAAACATTTATCATGTACACCATGCCCCACTTAGGCAAAAAGGGCACATAAGTGTGTGTGTGTGTTCACACATGTGAATAAGCCAAATAGAAGTTTTTGAAGTTTGATTTATGATCAAAAAAGAAATCCTAGCCATCACAAACAAAGAAGAAATAAAAAATTACAAATGGGAAAGTTACGTAAACAAAAAGTGATCTAATCTTGGTGCCACATGATGGAAAGACCATCACGACCTTTATGCAACAAACCCTATCCGTCCCCTTATGAATTGTTTGCAAACCTAGCCACCACCCTTATGAGGAAACCCTAATCTATGGTGTCAAAATCGTGCCCCCTTTTTCTTTGAAAATCTAAATAAACCCCCCTAATGCAATCATTCTTCTTTGTTTCAAAACAAGAACATACTTGTTCCTCTTGATTTTCTCTCACCTAGGCCTGGCAATTATGACACGACACGATAACCTGACTCAAACACAACACGAAGTTAACGAGTTTGGGTTTAGCATAGATGGGTTTGGGTCAAAAATGGGTCAAACACGATTAGACACGACTAAATTTGGGTCATAAACAAGTTAACCTGTTAAACCCGAAAACGACACGTTTAGCCCAATTATAGATAAGTTAAGAGATAAATTATAAATAAGTTATTTAAAATTAATATATTTTATGAATTTGTTGATAATATAGTTTTTTAATTATTTTTTTAAAATTATTTTTAAAAAACCTTAATTATTTTAATATGTTTTATTTTTTATAATATTTTTTACAAAAAATAATTTTAAATTTTGATCATAAAAAGTTAAATAGGTTGTGTACAAGTACACGATTATGACATGGTTAACAAATAGGTTGGGTTTGGGTTTGCAAATCTGACACGATTAATAAATAGGTCAGGTTTGGGTTTGAAATATATGGGTCAGACCCGTTTAAACATGACTCATTTATGATACGATAACACGAATTGCCACCGCTACTCTCGCCCTCTTCTTGGCAACCCCTTCCCCATCTCTTGTGTTCTTGAGTGATTTCAATGAAAAGTTAGGATTTTAGATTACTTTTACATTCTTGAAGTTGTCGGTTGTTCTTGAAGTACATAGAAGAAAGGAACCTCTGCCGAATTTTTCAGAAAACGCTTCTTAAGGTTCATGGGATTTCCTACCCTTCTATTTTGCTAGTTTGAGTTTCTAGCATTTTCATGCATCTTTTATTTTCAGTTTAGCATGTTTAGTTTCAGTATTCAACATGTTTAACCATGATTTAAATTCAATTTATCATGTATGCATGTTTTAAGTATTCATAATACTGTGCCATGCCTAGTTTCCATGCTTAGGACTGATTTGAATTATGAAGCATGCTATGTATTGTTCCCATGCTATTTGAATGTTTTATTCTTAATTTTATTATTCTTATTTTAGATTCATAAATATGTGAGAATTAAGTTTAAGACTTTGAAATTTATGAGCCACATACTATCATAGTGATCTAAGTGATGCTATGGGTGTTCTTCACATATACTTAGTGTATATGGGTCTCATACTGAATGTGGATGGGTATAAACCAAAGTACTTGGAATATGGACATGAGATCCTTATTCCAGTAGAATATGACAAGATGAATTTTCTTTCCATCCAAGAGTAGAGTATTTTGATAAGACTATAAAGGGCTTAGAACCCCTTTCAGTCTTAACGTCAACAATAACCAAAAATATTGTTTGAATCACTTAATGTATGTAAGTGTTTGAATTTGGATATGCTTTTTATTTGAATTAGTAATTTAGTTATTTATGGAATAATTCACTAGCCTATGTGCACCCCTTCCTCTTATATTTTTTAGGAAATTGAATCATGAAGACTATTGAAATTAGATAGGGTTTTAAATTTAAAAATTTATATGTAACCAAATTTTGATTTTTTGAATCAAGACTTCTGTTGAATTTAGTTCTTGATTTGAAGTAATTTTTTATTATTTAAAATTCAAGTATTATTCTTTATTTTAGTAAACAAATAAAGATTGGAGCATTTCTTTCATCCCCTTGTTATTAGTCTTATTAAATTAAAATTTAATTATTTGGGTTGTGTGCTCATTATGAATTAATAAGATTTAGGATAAATTGAAATGGAATGTGTTGCAAGTTATGTACTTGGAAATGTAATACCGGCCTAGCCTGCCTTATGGTTAAGTCCAATTGAAAGTCTCAGGTGTTGGGGTGTTACAAAGGTGATATCAGATCTTAGGCTTTAAATGTTTTGGGCTAAAAATATAAAGTCAAGCCTAAACATGTGTTGTTGGGCTAGAATTAGAAAGTTTAATCTTATACCAATTATCATATTAGATTTAGAAAGTATTAACTCAACTTGGTGCTTTGAGTTGAAATTAGAATGCCCTACCTTCTATTTTTGAAATTGAAAACTGGTTTGAAAAGTGTTTCAAAAAAGGAAATGTATGTTTTGAAATATTTTGTTTGGATACAAAGACTATAAGTTGAGCTGATAGTGGATAAGCCTAATCCCGAGTAAAACCAAACATTGAAAGGGAAATCGGTTATCCCACCCTACAAAGCATGGTTACTAGTAGACTTCAATTTCAATTGCCCAATCTAGACGTTGTCCCACCAGCTTATACAAGTAGTCTGAGTTGAAGAACACCTTTACTTTTTATAAAAGAAAATTAGAAGGTAAAAAATTAGGGCAAAAAATTGAATGGAAGTTGAAAAAGATGCCCAAGGTGGTATTTGGACTAGACAAAGGTTGTGAGTCAACCAAACTGAAAACCCTGGGTCTAGGGGATTGACCTGAGGTAGAAACATGGGTGGAACAATAGATCAAATGCATAAAACTTTAGGACAAAGGTTAGAAACTAAAAATGTGTGAGAATAAAATTATTGTTTGGTTAGGACACTAGATTGGGAAGATTCTGTATCTCTGGGTTCTATGTCGTGGAAATACCTGCTAACATGGAGGCACAAAAGGAGACTGTGATGAATGAAGTTGCTCAGAAGGTTATGGATCAACTGATGAGCACTCTAGCCCAGATACTCCCTCAAGCAGTTCTTCAACCTCAAGTACCTAAACCCATCCCAGTTTAGTAGCCAGCACCTGTGGCCCCAGCTCTCAAACATTAAAAGACTCAGAAAGATCTAGATGATGATAAATAGAAGAAGAAGCTGATGGAGCTACAAAAGCTCCACCCTCCACATTTTAAAGGTACAATTAATTGTATCATGGCGTACCACTGGTATCAAGAGATGGAAGAACATTTGAATGCGTTAAAGGTAATTGGATCAAGAAGGGCAGCACTGGCCACACACCACTTCAAGGGGCTGGCAAGAAGTTGGTGGCGTATGATGAGGGTAGACCCTAACACGAATTTTGATGCTATGAATTGGGAAAAATTCACAGAGATCTTTTATGAAAAGTTCTTTCCAAAAGCAACCTTGAACAAGCTACAGGAAGATTTCGTACGGTTAAACTAGAAAGAGATGACTATAGCTGAGTACGAAAAAAAAGTTCATTGAACTGGCCAAATTCTCATCAGATCTGATAAGGGAGGAGAGAATGAAGGCCAATTGTTTTGCATAGGGTGTAAAGATGGAGATCCAAGAGAAAGTGAGAACACTAGGCCTAAGGACTTACAAAGACGTCGTAGAAAAGGCCCCAATACTAAAACAAGAACTCAACTTGGAACAATGGGTGAGGGGAATGAACAAATGGGCTGTGAATGAAAAAGATCATCAAGGAGCCCATACGAAGAGCAAGAGTGGTGGAAAAGTGCCACAGAAACAAGGGTAGACCATGAATGAGTTTAAGGAGCAGACCAGAAGGCAAGGGCCATGCTATGTGTGCAAACAGAAGGGTTGTGTTGCTAGGTATTACCTGACTACTCCTGCTCAGGCTCCTCATGTAATACCTACAATTTTAGTGTTGTAATACCAGAAATTTGAGTTAAAAAAAATTATTAAAAAATATTATTCAAATATACGGTTAATGTTCAAATATATGATTACTGTTCAAAAATACGGTCACTATTTTGTCTGCAGACAAATTAAGGTTCGGTGGTTACTGTAGCTACAATAAAAGGCAATGTAGCTACTGTAACAAACTATTAACAACTGTGCAATTTCTTCTTTTTCTGTCTGAAAAATCTATATAAACCCCCCCCCCTCATTTTAAAAATTCATTCCAGCAAGAAAGAAAGAATTTCTTTGCTTATTCTCTTCTCTTCTCTTGTTCTTCAGCCGTTTTAGACAGTAAATATAGTACTAGGAAGGGGAAAACCCTAGTTTCTGCATAGCAGTAATGGAGATCTACTGTTGGGTACCTCTTTTGAAGCAATTGGAGGGTTTTTTCTAATCAAAGTAGGTATAATCACTCTCCTCTAGTCTCTATTTAAGATTGGAGATGTCATTGTTCATTTCAGTACGCATACATAGTCTACTATTTATATATATGGTACTGTTCATATATACGGTACTGTTTATGGGCAGTTATTAAATGACATTTTCAAAACGTAAATCCTGAAGATTGTTGGCCAAAGACTTGAAACAAGTTGAGATTCATGGAATTACTACTGAGGTGGAAGTGATTACTCTACTTTCTAGTATGATTTGAATTTTAATGTTGAATATGTGATGTTTGCATTGTTTGAATGCCTAAAAATATGCAAGGTTATTGATTAAATGATTTGTGAAAGATTTTCATTTATTTTTAATTTATATTATTTATGACCAAGAGAGTATGCTCTGTAGTTGCGTCTTGTACGATCTTCTACATCAGAAATCAAAAGTCATTGTTTTCATTTATGAAAATATTGATTTATGATATCATGCTGATGAAATGTTTAATTATTGATGAAATGTTTATTTTATTATGCTCCGTACACAAAAATAAGATTAAATAAAGATTTTAACCACGTACCGACGTGGGGACGAATGTCCTTCGTATGTGTTCCATGCAGAATTAGAACTAGTTGTCAGGATTGACACCTGAATGAACTGGGTTTCAGAAATGATCCCAGAGAAGGGTTTGAGTTTTAGAATTGATCTATTTCCCCAGATCTGGAACACAGAGGTTAACCCCTTTCGGTCTAATTGACAACTGTTGATAAATAAATGTTTGAAACGCCTAATGGATGATAAGTGTTTGCATGTTCATTGTTTGGTTTAAATAACAATATGGATGTATTTTGTATGATCCACTGGGCCCTTGAGCTCATCCAATCATTTTTTTTAGATAACTATTGAAGACATCGCCC